>JAQQSK010007724.1:0-13844 GCA_028658325.1 Potorous gilbertii | reverse complement strand
GGTATTGACCTGTTTTTCATGCTTTTCTTGCATCTCTCTCATTGCTTTTCCCAGTTTTTCCTCCACCTGTCTGACTTGATTTTCAAAATCCTTTTTGAGCTCCTCCATGGCCTGAGCCCATGGGGTATCTATTTCAGATATTTGGGATACAGAGGCTTTGACTCCTATGTCTTTACCTGATGGTAAGCAGATCTCTTCGTCGTCGTCAGAGAGGAATGGCGGAATCATCTTCTCAAGAAAATAACCTTCTATGGTCTTAGTTTTTTTCCCCTTTCTGGGCATTTTCCCAGCCAGTTTCTTGACTTCTGAGAGTCCTCTCCACCCCAGCTCAGTTAATGCTTGGGGTCTGAGATACAAATGATGCTCCCCAGCCTCAGCGCTTTTGGTGGCAGTCCTGGCTGATATTCAGGGTAAGATTAAATCAGGTTCTCAGGTGGGGGCAGGGCTGCCTCCCAGGCTCAGTTCCCTCAGGGGGTTTATGCAGAGACCTTCTGTAATGGAGCTGCTGCTGAGCTCCAACCTGCTCTGGGAGCCTCTGGCCGCCTGCCGCCTCTGCTGCTGCCTCCTGAGGGGGCCCGAGTCATGGAGACATCCCGCTCCCCTCTCAGCCTGTCCAGAAGTCTCTTTCACTGACCTGTGAGTCTGTGGGTGGGAGGGACCTTTGCGGCCGCTGGAGATTCCATCCCTGAAGCCTGCTCGGATCTGCTCGCTCCTCTCAGTGCCGCGTAGCCAGGGCAGGGCAGGGCTCTGCTCCCGTCTGGTGCGTGATGGACCTTTGGGATCGGTTTTTCAGGACTCTCTGGAACGGAAATCTCCTTCACTGTGTTGCTGTGCAGCTTCCACTGTTCCAGAATTTTTTGGGAGTTCTTTTTAGAGGAAATCTGTGGGCTGTGGGTTCGGAGCTAGCATGTGTGAGTCTTTCTACTCCGCCATCTTGGCTCTGCCCCCCCTGATTTTTTTTTTTTGTATTAAAAGGGGGTCTTTGGTGACCTTGGAGAGAACAGTTTTAGCAGACTGGTATTCAATAGCCAATAACTTAAAGCAGTCATTTAAATATTTTTAGAGTGTTCTTGTTCATTGCTAAATAGCTTTATTTTCTTGTGAAGCATGCGGTGGAAATATCTCAAAACCATTGTTTTCAGCAGAAATCAGGGAACAAGGAAATCATTTACATAAACCAGTCTTTTAAAAATATTCCTGTTTAATTTCTGGCTTATAGGTGTTTGAATTAAAAGATTATAGATTTTCTCTGATATGCCAAAATCTTTTCTGTCCTATTATTAATAAGCATAATAAACCCTGACTTTAGTAAAGATAAAACTGAGCCAGCAGGTGTCAGCAAGAACCATGATAAGATTAGTAGTCTTGATAGTCTCAACTTTGTTACTCTCATGCAAGGCGTCAGTTTGAACAACTTAAAAAAAGGTCAGGTTGCAGTGGACATTTCTTTTTATTCTAGACTAGAATTCTTCTTTCACAGCACATTTCCATAAAAGGAAAAGATCAGATGTTTAGGAGATCATATGTAAAGTGTAGGAATAACTAAAAAAGAATCTATTAGGAAGAATTTTAGTTGAAGGCAATGTTTGCCATCTGTTACTTACTTTTTTTTTCCTTTTCTCACCTTAACACAGACTCTCCAACTAATAAACTTACATAACTACAGGTTTAACATTAAATATTTCTCTGGTTATTAGAGTATTTTCATAAAAGGATATCTGTGCATATAAGTGCAAGATATAAGTGCAAGACATTGTTAAGAAATGAATTAATTCTATTGGTGGAACAATAAGATAGTCATTTGGTTTCAGGGAATTAACTAACTCTTTATAATGACAATAATCCATTTTATAAATAATTTTACTAGCTCAAGAAAGTGGGCAAGAAAAAATAATTCATGTCTTCCTATTAAACTGATTAGGATTATTGTGTACTACATATTACTGGATTATTTTTATAGTAAGATAGTAGTTCACAATGTTTAGAAATCCTGATGTTTTATTTTCTCCTTTGTGAATTGATAGAAACATAGACTCTAAAATCTCTGGATAAAGGTGGATTGGTGACAAACATTTTAAGGAATAGATAAAGAAAAAATTGAAGAAACAAACTAGTATGATGTTGTGGGAGGATTCTAGTTTCAAATTTTTATATTTTATTTATATCAAGTAAAAAGCTTCCACTTCCATTGTGTTCAGATTGACCAAATTATATAGATAATTAGAAATGGTGTCATTTCATATTTGGACTGAAGAAAATGTCAGATTGGAACAGAAAGGCAGAGACCCAAGAGCCTTTTTTTCTAAAAATGAAAGAAAACTCTGATTTTCTGAAAAGTACATATTTTAGTGGAAATATACGTATGTGTATAAGATATTGCAATATAAAAAATCTTATGTAGATTTAAATCTTATTTAAACTCTACCAAAATCCCCTATAAGGTATTAAAAATATTATTTCTTTTTTACAAATGAAGAAACAGAATTTGAGAAAGGTTTGACATACTTTTATATATCATAACAGCTAATAAGTGGCAGATTTTGTTTTCAGGTTGTTTTCTCACTGATGTCTCAGTAGATATAGTGCTGGACTTGCAAGCAGGAAAACCCAAGTTCAGATTCTGCCTCAGACAGTAACTAGTTGTGAGATCTTGTGCAAATCAAAAAACCTCTCTGGGCTTAAGTTTTCACATCTCTAAAATTAGAGGATTGGACCTCATGGCTTCTAAGGTCCTTTCCAGCTTTAAACCCATAATCTTGTGGTCTCCTTGACTTCATCTTTCCATTCCATGACATTACAATGTGGTATATTCTATGTTTCCATGACATTGATTAAGGAAGTGCTAATATAATTTTAGTCTTTTTTTAGGTTTCTGAAATAGGTTTTGTTATATTACTAATTTACTAAACAATCCTATTTGGTCTTTTTGGCTCAAGAAAGAATTTTCCCCATTTTAAAAAAGGAACTAATATTCAAATATTAGTTTACTGATGATGTTACATACTTAAAAGTCAGAAACTGTGTTTTTCCCTTTTTTTTTAGGGATGATCATATTGATTTATTTAACCAGTCATAGAAACTCATTAATAATGGTAAAGAAGTACAGTGTTATTAAGTAGTTTTGTTCAAATTTTTTGAGTTTGCTTATATGGAAATTTTATCATGGATAGGTAGATGTTGGGGAGATATTGGCTGACTCAGTCATGCAGATATGAGGGTGAAGTCAGGAACATCATTCCTCCTGGACTACTTTAAGGCCAAGAATGTTTAATTTTGCTTTTGAGATTTCAGTTTTTGCCAAGTGTCAGTCACCTTAAATTTAGCATAGTTTCTTTTCCTTTTCTTAGGAATATATGTATGCGTATAGTTGGGCTACTGTCTTCTATTTGATTAATGACTAGCATCTCTCTCTGTCTCTTCTTTCTCTCTTATCCTTCACAAATTTTAGTTGCATGACCAACAAAAGGTATCTGGTTTAGTTTGAGGTAAAAGTTCTTTTCAGATTTATTTAAATAGTAATTAGCAGAACTAATATTGAATCCTAAAGACTTTTAAGTATAATAAATATTTGAGAATACAAAAAGAACTGCATCCCTTTCCACCTCCAGCTCCTTTCAAAAAAAGGAATAAGCTTAAAATTGGATTGTCTCACTTTTAAGCATATCATATTTTGCCCTCAAATAATTTCTTATATTGTTTATATGTAGTTTTGTCTAGTATGTTTCTTTTCTTTTAAAATGTTTAACTTTTGTTTTTACATCTTGTTTACATTTTTTTTTTAGTATCCTGTTACTTTTTTGTTTTGTCTTAATTTCCAAATATACCTTGGATTTCTCCCCTTTACAGTGTACAATGCCTCATGAGGGGCAGCTAGATGGTGCAGTGAATAGAGCACCAGTGCAGGAGTCAGGAGGACCTGAGTTCAAATCTCACCTCAGACACCTGACCCTCACTAGCTGTATGACCTTGGGCAAGTCACTTAACCCCAATTGCCTCATTGTGGGTCATCTCCAGTCATCCTGATGAATATCTGGTCACTGGATTCAGATGGCTCTGCAGGAGAAGTGAGGCTCGTGACCTTCACAACCCTCCCACACTCAAAAAAACCCAAACAAAGTCAAGTTCAAGTCATGTCATTATTTCTCTGATGACATATCTTCTTTGGCAACAAAGGATGAACACACACACACATGGCCCCTCATGACAAAGAATAGTACAAATGTGGACTAGGGTGATAAATTATTCACCAAATCTAAGGTGTGGGGAAGCTGTGATCTTGCGGCCACATGTGGCCCTCTAGGTCCTCAAGTGCAGCATTTTGACTGAATCCAAATTTCACAGAACAAATTTGGATTCAAAGGGCTGCACTTGAGAACCTAGAAGGCTACTTGTGGTCTTGAGGCCACAGGTTCCCCAAACAGTGATCCCCAGTGCATAACACAGTGTCTGGCACATAATAAATATTTAATTGATCCCTATCCATGGTCCTCTTCTCTTCAAAGAAGGGTGAGAGATATATGTTCTCATGTCTTGGCTAAAGCCAGACTTAGTTTATTATAATTGAACAACTCTTTAGGTTTTTAAAAATTTACATAATTGTATGTATTATTTTCTTGGTACTCTTTACTTTACATCAATTCTTAAAAGTTTTCTCATTCTGTTTTGATTCTTAATATTCATCTTTTTTATGGCCTAGGAATATTCCATTACACACATAGATGACATTTTGTTTAGCCATTTCCAACAGTTGATGGGGATTCTAGTTCTTTGTTTAACCTTGCATATTTCTGATTCCTGTTTTGAAGAGCTCAGATTATATTCAGTTTCAGATTTAGGAAAATTGCCACATTCAGATGGAACTTAAGAAATGTAATTATTTTTGAAACAGCAAAACTGCATTTTACCCAACTTATGATATAGATTTGGGTGATTAATTGTTACGTTAGTTCATATATACACATACCTGTGGCAAGTTCTGTAGATACCTAGTCAGAGCTAACTAAATACCAGAAGAAGATTGAGCTGGATTATATTTAAGAAAATGTGAAATCCTTTTAATGATCCAAAATTGCTTGCTGTTGTATTAGCCCAGATTCTGAAAACCAGGATTCTCCCAGTCATTCTATGTGCCTATGAAATGTTATAACATCATAGTTTTAGAAGGAATAACAGTATAGATGATTTGGAGGTTCATCTTGGGTATATAGCATTTCATCGGTACTGAGGAGTATAAGAAGTGATGTAGAAGATAAGGAATCTATGACAAGAAAAAGAGATGAGCCAGTGATATAGGGAGAGTGAGGGAAAATAGACAGCCCAAATGCTATACTAGTACACCTGAAAATAGTAAAAGATATACAGTTAGAACCACCAACAAGCTGGGTGGATTCTCTGCAGTACTCGTGAAGTCATGGATGAGATATTGCAAAGGAATAAAAAGTTGAAGGTTGTTGGTAATCTCACTTAGCAAAGGGAATATGCCAATAATGTGTTCAATTGACATATTTTGATTTAGCTTCTTTATTAGATAGATTTGTTATAATGAGGAGATAAAGTCAGATTCATCTTTTCACCTGTATTTAAGAAAAAAAGGAGTGTTTGATTAGATATCCTCTGAGGACCCTTCCCATTATAAAAAAATAAAGCCTGGTTTTAATGATTCAAGAGCCTCTACAAGTACATGATGCATGAAGAAATTTAGAGTCAGAAGATGAGGACCTGGAATCAAATTCCAACTATACCAGGTGTTGAATGCTTAAATTTATATTCTTTTATAATGAGAAAGATCCTCAGAGGTCCTTTAGTGCAACAACCCCTTTTTGATGACTAAATAATCATAGAAGAGAAGAGACTTGACTAAGATTGTAATGGCAGAGTCCCTGACTTCCAATCAAATGTTCTTTCTCCACATACCATTTCTACATGTGTCATCTTCACATCTTCTAATGTCTCTTTTCCTATCTATGAAATGAAGTTAAGATGGATGGTTCCTCTAAGGTATCTTTGCAACTCTATAGTTATGATTCTGCAAATTTCCTCTTCCAGCCTTGTATAACACTTTTTTTTGTTACATACATTATATTTCAGCTAAATATAAGTAAGAAAGGATTAGATATCAAACAATATTGTTTGATATCTAATCCTTTCTTACCTCCATACATTAGAATTGAGGGTCATTATTAATTTAAAAAGAGTCAAATACAGTAGGGTATTAATCAGTTGATGTATATTCATGACATCATGTTGTATGGATCTACACCAAAAACACACATAATAAATAACTACTTCATAGAAGCTTTCTCCAGCGATATTAAAATGTCATGAGACATAATTGGAAAATTCTGAATATGTGCCAAGCAATAGTAGAGATGAAAGACTTTGAACTTAAATTTGGAAATGAAGTTGAATCAATGGAGGTGATAATTACAGGTATTTTTGGCTTTTCCAGGTGAGAGACATTGAACTCTAGACTTTCAAAAGAGAAAGTTGAGGTACCTTGACAAAGAGAAAGTTGAAGTATGTCAGAAGAATGTTGTTGTTGTGTTTGTCCTTCATTCTCAAAGAGAACCATGACATCAAGATGATGCTATGACTTGCATTTGACTTTGATTTGAGTGAGTGAATATTTGAGTGAGTGAGGGCTGTGCAGGGTCATCAGCCTCACTTTCTCCTCCAGAGCCGTCTGGGTCCAGTGGCCTGATATTCATCAGGATGACTGGAGATGGCGCAGGATACAATGTGTCATCAGAAGAATGAATGGAGTTTTGAAGACTAAGCTTAATTGGAAGACAGAGGTTGCCAGTTTGGCAAAATGGAAAGGCTACTGGACTTTTATTTATCATTTATAAGAATGTAAAAAACTTACATAATCTTTCTTAGTCTGTTTTCTTATCTATAAAATGTGGATATAAATCCCTGTACTTCCTGTCTCACAGAGTTAGTTATTCTTTAGAGTCCTTTGCAAACCTTAAAGGGCTATCTTAAAATGGGTTATTTCAGTAGCTCTTGTGACATTATGGACTAGAAATAGGATAGGTACAAGTGACTGGACAGAGGTATACAGGATGTAAGCTTCCTAAGAAAAAAATTTTGTAATATGCATGTTAGACTTTATAATCTAGTCTTACCTCACTATTACATGTATTTATGATTTCATTGCTGTGGATATTCCCACCACTAATGTGGATTTAAAGCAATTAATGTCAGTGTAATACGCCTCTTAGGAATAGTTTTGGTTAAGCAAAATGGATGACAGCGGATCTAGAAGATGTCCAGAAAAACACTTGTTGTTCGGTCATTTTTCAGTTTTAATTGACTCTTCATGACCCTATTTGGGATTTTGGAGTGGTTTTGCCATTTCCTTCTCCATTTCATTTTATAGATGAGAAAACTGAGGTAAACAGAATTAAGTGACTTGCCCAGGGTTACACAGCTAGGCGTGTCTGGGCTGGAATTGAATTCAAGTTTTCCTGACTCCTGGCCTGGCACTTTATCCACTGTGACACCTAGCTGCCCAAAAAACCTGATACAATGTTAATGAAATGTGGGACTCATTACCACCACAAGACAGCTGTGGAAAGAGTCACACTTCCTCATCAGAAAGACAGAAGAAGATTGATAGATATTCTTACCAGAAAACTTAAATTTTACAGAAATACTTTTGGAACTAACATCTCACTTCATAAAGTAAAGACTTCCAAAGAATACTATTATTTATCTGTTTCTATCCAATACCTCATCAAAAAAGAGAATAGCTACCTGTCATCATTATAGTGGAAGGGGAGGATGGGTAAGCTTGATCTGTGATTTCATAGTTTTAGGAAGATTCCTACTGAAGAAACTCTCTCTACCAATGAAGATCCCTGGGTGTAGAGAAAGATTAAAGAACTTGCCCAGGGTCATATATGCGAGAAGCAGCATTTGAATCAAGATTTTCTTGATTGCAAGTTTGATCTTTTTTCCCATCATATCATATTTTCCTGTCAGGGCAGTGTAAAGATATTAAATAAGTGCTTTTTTTAACTGACACTTTGGCATATTTCTTGATTTTGTTCATATATTTTGTTTTCTAATTTGTAAAGGGATACAGAAAGAATGAAATATTTTTTCCTTGGTACTTAAAAGATGCTTTTAAAAATAGTGTGGAATTGTATTACTATTACAATAGTCTCATTATAAAATAGTTTTTTTTAAATTAAGTATGGTTCTAAAAAAAAAAAAACTTAGTCCTGTTTTTCTAAGGACAGAAGTTCATCACCAGTAGACAGACACTTGTTAATAAATTCTTTGTCTTTTTTAGCCCATTAGAAAAAAATTCCCCTTGGTCCTATGTGACCCACTTCTACTTCTGCAGTGATAGTGAAGGAATGTACAACAGAGGATGCTAAGAATATCTACAAACATTAATGTAACTGATGGTAATCTCAGTATGAACCAGTGTGTCATAAAGGAAAGAGAACACTGGACTTTGTAATCAGGAAGACCTGAATTCAACTCCTGCCCTAAAAACTTATTAACTGTGTTACCCTGGCAAATCATTTAACCCTCTCCCAGACTTAGTATCCTCATCTGTAAAATGGGGTAGTATCCTCATCTGTAAAATGGGGAGAGTAGTAGTATTTACTCTGTGGAGTTGTGAGGATCAAATATGCTTAACAAATCTTAAAGTATTATTTATATAACTATTAGCTGTTTTTATCGAGTGGCCAATTAGGGCACATATTAGAGAAACTGGATTATGTCAGTTTTACTGTGAATGAAATCAGAGACAAAAGGAACTTGCAGATAAATTGAAAGATGATTCATCAGATTCTCCTTGGAAATCCAAATAAAGCATTTTTTCCCCATGTATTCAAGGATACCAAACATAATTCCTAAATTATCTCCTATAAAGTATCCCTTTTGCAAAAATACTACCATGAAAGTGATTACAACTTGTACAACAACTTCTGGTACATAAAATGAAGAGGTTGATTTTTTAAAATTTACATTTTTATTGATATCTTTTGTTTTTACATGTCCTTCATTTCCTAATATGCCTCTCTCCTTTCCCTCTCCCAGAGAGACATTCCTTATGACAAAGATTAAGAGGGGAAAATACTTCAGCAAAATTAGCCAATATATCAGTCAAATCTACCCTAAGCAGCATTCTGTATTCCCAGCTCTGCAAAAGAAGGGATGGAGGTGCATATCTTCTTTGAGCTTAAATTTGGTGATTATATTTTTATCGTATGTAGTTTCTGGCATTTGTTCTTGGTGGTATGTATTGGCATTTCCATTGCTCTCATCATTGTGTGTATTTTTCCCAGCACTGCTTTTCTCCTTTTGAATTAGTTCATAAAAACCTTCCTTTGCTTCTCTCTGTGCTTCATATTGACCATGTTTTACTGCTCAGTAATCTGTGAGGTAGCATTTCTCTACCACAGTTTGTTTAGTCATTCCCAAGTCTTAGGATCATAGATACTGAGTCTGCCCCTCTCCTCTCATTCTACAGATGAGTAAACTAAAGTACAGAGAGTTTGAATGACTTGTTCAGTGTCACACAAGTACTAAGTAGCACTGTTGGGATTCTAACACAGGAAGTATAACTCTAAACCCAGTATTCTTTCCACTACCCCACACCACTACTTTGTTTCTAGTTCACTGCTACTTTAAGATGTGATACTACCAGTATTTTATTTTTATGGAATTATCTGTATGAAAATCAAGAGCATCCTTGTTGAGAAATGAGGCAGGAGTGTGTAGTTTTTTGCAAATGATATTCCTTTGTAGACTATATCTTTAATCACATAATTGATTGGAAGTTGTAAAGAATAAAAGAATCCCACTGTACTTATTGTTTGTTGTGCATTTTTAAAAACAAAATTTATTTCAGTAAAAGAATAGCTTTCAGAGTTCTTTTTTTAAAAGTTGTTTGCCATGCATCTATCAGAATCATTCAGGATTCTTTAATATATGTAACAACAGAGATGATTTTATTCCGTAACCCTCTGATTATGGACTGTCAAGCAAGGAATAAAAAATATGGCAACTTATGTTGTCAAAGTATTTGCTATTGTGGAGGATAATTAGAGAAAGAGTCCAAGTAGAAGAATTTTTATAGATGAGAACTTCCAGGTTATCCTGTTTGTTGATGACATTGTGCCAACTGCCGAAAGTTGCAGCACCCCTTAAATCAGTTTCTTAATCACTCAAGCATTTGATCTAACTGTACTGGACAGAGAATATCTGGTGTTCCTACTCTAATATACAGCTATATGCACACATTGTGAAATTGATCAGTACGTAGATAGTGAGCAGGAGGAGGAGGAAGAGGGAGAGAATGAGTTGCATTGCGTTTGAGAAATTTTTCAGTTCTTGATGACCTGAAGCTTCTCCCTGAAAAAAAGGCCTGTCTTTAAACAGCATTCTTCTGTTTATACTATGTGACTTCAAGTCATGGAATTACTATAATTTCTAAAGAATTAAAGTTAATGTTCACTTAGAGCACAATGGAAAGGCAAAGGTGGGCATGAGTATATATGTGTATTTACATATATAATGTATGTGTATACATACATATAATATCATTATCAACCAAGAACTCTGAAGAAAATTCAGTTCACTATGTTTCTTTAGCATCTTCTTTGTTCTGAGAACTGGTAAGCTTTGATGATACACACAAAATGATGGAAGCTGTATGTATCCTCCAGGAGCTACATTCTTCTGCTGGATGGATACTATAGAATGCATGCAAAGTAGCACAACAGTTTCAACAGAGAAAGAACATGGTTGAGGAGATCCTGAAAGAGACTGTATAGGAGGTGGAATTTAAGTCTTGAAGACAGCTGGACCTTTTTTGAGGTGGAAGGAAGGAGGGAAGAGCATTATAGATATGGAGTATCACCTTTGCAAAGGAATGAAGACAGGAGTTGAGTCCTGCGGAAGAAGAGTTAATGGTCTAGTTTGATAGGGAGGTGGCTTCAAGAATGTCACCCCAGAGATAATGCCTGGAAAATTAAATGGGTCATTCAGGTGACAAAAGTGGAAGCCTCATTTGTGTCTAGGCAGTGTTAGGTAATAGAAAAAAGGCCCCAGGACATTAGCTGAGGAGATGAGGAAGATTTATTTGGGTATATAGAGAAGATGCTTAATGGGTGAGAATGAATGGATAACTTGCTTTTTTGCACTGTTGGTGTTCTGAGCACTATGATAAGTGCTGAGGATGGGAAAAAAAAAATCCTTGCTCTCAGGAGCTTAAGGTCTAATGGGGAAGAGAATATGCAAATAAATATAAACAAGCTAAATATAGGACAAATAAGAAATAATAGAGAGAAAACACTAGAATTAAGAGGGATTGGGAAAGGTTTCCTATAAAATATTAGATTTTAGTTGAGAATTAAAGGAAGCCAGGGAGTTGAAGAGGGATAGTGTTCCACGTGTGAGGTGGAGGAGACAGCCAGAGAAAAATGCCCAGAAGTGGAGCCTATAACAATGATTTCATAAATCCATAGAAGGATCACCACATAAGTTACCTAGTTTCTAATCGTACTTAATTTTGTTGTTCAGGTACCATGCAAGAAGAACTTTTTAGCTTCCCCTTGCCCCCAGTTTGCTAAGCTTTTGGTAATATGATAATTTTGTAGAAATTTTTAATGTCATCAATGCAGCATAATGCAGAGAAAAGTATACTCAATTGGGAATTAGAGCACTTGGGTTCCATTCCTTAATCTGCCACTTATTTATTGTATGGTGTTTGGCAAATTAATTAACTTCTATAAAAAATACTTATTTTTAGTTTTCAACATTTATTTCCATAAGATTTTGACTTTCAAATTTTCTCCCCATCTCTCCCCTCTGCCTACCCCAAGACAATATGCACTCTGATTACTCCTTCTTCCAGTCTGTCCTCCCTTATATCACACCCCTCCCTTTCCTTATTTTCTATTTTCTCCTCTGTTTTCTTGTAGGGCAAGATAGATTTCTATATCCCATTACCCGTATTCCTTATTTCCCAGTTGCATGTAAAAACAATTAACATTTGTTTTTAAAACTTTTGAGTTCCAACTTCGGTCCCTTCCTTCTTCCCCACTCATCCCCATTGAGGAGGCAAGCAATTCAATATAGGTTATACATGTGTAGCTATGCAGAAGACTTCTGTAAAAGTCATGGTGTGGAAGACTATATTTCCCTCCATCCTATCCTGCCCCATTGAGCTTTAACTTTGTTGTCTTCTATTTGCATATTTTACTCTTCCTCATCACCATTGTAAGTATAATCTGATTCTTTTTCCAGTTTTTGCTCATTTCCCCAGCCATTTATTTGACTTTTGAGCTCTCTGTCAAGGTAGTTCTCTGCTTCCAGTGAGGATGGGGGGATGTACTGTCAGCTGCTACATCCCTGCACAGTCTGTGGGTGTAGAGCTCCAGAAATAGTGGCTGCAGCTGCCCCTGCTGCTGCAGTGGCTGCCTTTGGGTTCCTCTGCCCCTTTTCCCCTCTGCTACCTTGGGGCTGAGGGGAGCTGTTAGGTGATGCTGTGGATAGAGCACCAGTGCTAGAGTCAGGAGGACCTGAATTCAAATCTCACCTCAGACACTTTGACACTCACTTAACCCCAGTTGCCTCATCCTGGGTCATCTCCAGTCATCCTGATGAATATCTGGTCACTGGATTCAGATGGCTCTGGAGGAGAAGTGACTGGTGACCTGCACAGCCCTCCCTCACTCAAAACAAAGTCAAGTGCAAGTCGTGTCATTATTTCTTTGATGGCATGATCTTCTTTGGCAACAAAGGACTGGTACCCACATCTTTTAACTGGTGCTGCACCACTCTATTCTCTCATACAAATCCCCAGGTTTTTTTCCATTGATCTTCCAATTTGTCCTCAGCATTTTGGGGTTGTGAACTCTGGAAACTGTCACAGGTGAGAAAGATTCAGACCCCTCCAAGGCCTGCTCAGGTCCCATGCTGGCATGGTCCACACTGGACTGTGTTCTGCTCCTAATGTAATGGGATGGACCTTCCAGGCTATCTTCGGCTGGGAAATTTGCTTCACTCTGTCATTCTGGGGGTTCTGCAGCTCCAGAATTTGTTTAGAGACACTTTTTTACAGGCATTTGGCTTGGCTTGTGGGGAGTGCTCTAGAAAATCTGTACTGTTGGGGCGGAGCCAAGATGGTGGAGTAGAAAGACACACATTTGGTAGCTCCGAACCCACAGCCCATGGATTTCCTCTAAAAAGAACTCCCAACAAATTCTGGAACAGTGGAAGCCACACAGCAACACAGTGAAGGATATTTCCGTTCCAGAGAGCCCTGAAAAGCCGATCCCAAAGGTCCATTGCGCCCCAGACAGGAGTGGAGCCCTCCCCTGCCCTGCCCTGGCCGTGCGGCACTGAGAGGAGCGAGCAGATCCGAAAAGGCATCAGGGACGGACTCTCCAGCGGCCACGGGGGTCCCTCCACCCACGGACTCGCAGGTCAGTGAGAGAGACAGACTGAGAGGGGAGCGGGGTGTCTCCAGGACTCAGGCCCCCTCGGGAGGTGGTGGCAGAGGCAGTGGCAGCGGCAGCGGGTGGCCAGAGGCTCCCAGAGCAGGCTAGAGCTCAGCAGCAGCTCCATTACAGAAGGTCTCTGCATAAACCCCCTGAGGGAACTGGGCCTGGGAGGCAGCCCTGCCCTCACCTGAGCACCAGCAGATAAGCTCCCATTGAATAGCAGCCAGGCTTGCCGCTGAAAGCCCTGAGGCAGGGGAGCAGCATTTGTATCTCAGACCCCAAGCACTAGCTGGGCGCATATAGGCCAGGGTGGAGAGGACTCTCAGAAGTAAAGTAACTGGTTGGGAAAATGCCCAGAAAAGGGAAAAAAAC
>JAQQSK010007722.1:0-13846 GCA_028658325.1 Potorous gilbertii | reverse complement strand
AAAAAAAAAATAAATGTCAAATATGAATCTTTATCATATAACATTTTGAAAAGAGATGGAAATTGGTGAAATAATTCCAAGATTAAATAGTGATCAGGAATTAGAATTCTGATAAATTTGGGAAGCAATACTTTATCCAAAACATAAATAATGAAATTGACTTCTCTTCCAGAGCTCTGGAATGGACATCAGGAAGCATGAGTCTGTTTTGGGGAAAATAATAAGTGTCTAACTCTGGGTTAGTAAATTAAACTAAATGAACCTTTGCATCACTGGTTTTTTGTTTGTTTTTTAGTATCAAATGACAAAATAAATGTAATGAATTGCAAACCTTAGAAATATCAGTTAGCAAAGATGATCATATAAAATAAAACAATATTTTATGTAAGATACAATGCATTACAATGTAACATTTTTCCAACAATAAAAAAATAATTTTTAGTATTGGAAAATATTGAAATAATTCATTGAGGTAATTCATTCTCTTGATATGGTTCCTTGGGATGGTCAAAGCAATTTGAAACTTTATCAGTTTTCAGTATAATTTTGTAGCTATTTTAGTGGTAATTTTAAGTACACATCCTTGTTTTCAAAGCTATCAAATCTTTTGCTTATATGAATCACTTTTTCCACTTAATGCTGTACATTAAGCAGATGATTATAGAAAGAAAATTCTGGTAAATGTATAACAACTGACTCTTTGAAACCTCACTACATATTTCTAAGTTTTATAGGAATGATTCATGTTTTTTTTCATCAATTTATTAAGTCTAGACAATCAGGAACACTACAAATCAAGGGTGGGGAACCTGTAGTCTTGAGGGCACATGTGGCCCTCCCAAAACTCAAGTGCTTGAGGGTCAAGTCAAAAGGCCACACTTGAGGATTTAAAGAGCCACATGTAGCCTTGAGGCTGCAGGTTCCTCACCCCTGCATAAATCAAACCCTGATTATAGAATTATCCTATTTCCAAAGTGCAAATACTCACTGTGAAACCTTAGCAATAAACTCTTGTTAATGTGTCTGAGTTGTCTCCAGCACATTTTATGTATAGGGAATTAGAAAACATAAATCCACAGACCCATCCACAGTCAGAAACAAACCTAAGAACATTTTCTAAGAGTTGGATGTGGGACATTGAGCCTTCTCAATTGTTTACCATGTTCAGGATAAATTGCACTATATTTGCAAAGAATGAAAAAGTAAGATTCTCTATTTCAAGGGATTTATGATATAGCATTATGTTATGGAGGAAGACATGCACAAATAATCATAATAGAAAGTAGCATGTGATTAGTTTTATGGCAAGTTAAATCAAGGTGCATGAAAGATTAAGGGGATCACTTTATCAGTCAATGAATAGGAACTTACTTATTATTTATAATATACCATACTGTGTTCTTAGGGATGGGCACACAATCACAAACATGAAATTGGTCCTTCCTCATGTCATTCTATAATGAAGTGATTATAGAAAGTCTTTGTGGACAACAATGACACATATTTTATCCGTGAGTGAAGAAAATAATTTCACTGACTGGAGGGTGGGGGGAGGGGCAGAATCAGGATGGCAGAGTAGAAAGATGGACTTACAGAAGTTTCCCCACATAGCCCATAAAATACCTGTAAAAATGACTCTAAACAAATTCTAGGTCAGAAGAAGCCACAAAATGACAGGGAGAAAGAGATTTCCAGGCCAAGACAGTCTGAAGGCTGGCAGGAAAGATTTATTGCACCAGGTGCTGAGCAGAGCCTGGCCCAACAATGTGACTGGGACAGGACCCGGAACAGGCTTCAGGGAGTGACCTTCAGCAGCAGTTCCCAGATTGCTCAACCTACAAATGCCAAAGACAGCTTCAAAGGTCAGTGAGAAAACTCCTTTACCCAAGAGAAGGTAATGAAATGTGGACAGATAGCAGTAGTAACTGCAGCAGCAGCATCCATTTTTGGAACCCTCTGCTGACAGTTCCTGGGGGATTTGAGCAACTTGTCTGAATCTCAATCATGAGCTGAGCCCTGTGGTGAGGAGCACTGGTGTGGTAGAACTGGAGGCAGTTGTGGAGAGGATATTCAACTCACAGATTCTGGGCAGAAAAGTTTTTGGTTGCTACCAGACCAGTGTGTAGACCAGGAGAGGAATAAATTCCTCTCCCTTCATTGGAAGAAATGAGGACTTACAGGTCCCTCAAGTACACCTATTTCTTGACAAAGGATTGAAAATTCAAGTAACTGGTTGTGAAAATACCCCAAAAAGAGAGAAAAAAATAAGACTATGGAAGGTTGCTTTCTTGGTGAACAGGTATTTTCTCCCATCCTTTTGGATGAGGAAGAACAAAGTATAACATCAGAGGAAGTCAAGGCTTCCACATCCAAAACCTCCAAAATCAATATGCAATGGTCTCAGGCCATGGAAGAGCTCAAAAAGGATTTTGAAAATCCAGTAAGAGAGCTGGAGAAAAAATTGGGAAGAGAAATAAGAGTAATGCAAGAAAATCATGAAAAGTGAGTCAGCAGTTTGAAAAGGGGGACTCCAAAAGTGCTGTAGAAATTAACACCTTTAAAAATAGGCTAACTCAATTGGCAAATGAGGTCCAAACAACAAATGAAGAGGAGAATTTTTTAAAAAGCAGAATAAGCCAAATGGAAAAGAAGGTTGAAAAACTCACTGAAGAAAATAGTTATTTATAAATTAGAATGCAATAGATAGAAGCTAATGACTTTTTGAGAAACCAAGAAAATACAAAACAAAACAAAAAGAATGAAAAAAATAGATGATAATGTGAAATCTATCATTTGAATATCTACTGATATGGAGAATAGAACCAGAAGAGATGAAAGCTATGCTCAAAAAAGAGCTTAGATATCATCTTTCATGAAATTATCCAGGAAAATTGCCCTCACATTCCAGAACCAGAGGGTGAAATAAATATTGAAAGAATACCCCTATCACCTCCTGAAAAAGGTCGAAAAAGAGAAACTGCTGGGAATATTGTAGCCAAATTTCAGAGTTCCCAGGTCAAGTAGACAGAGAGCAAACAGATAGAAACAATTTGAATATTGTGAAAATACAATCAGAATAACACAAGATCTAGCAGCTTCTATGTTAATCAATCCCAAGACTTCAAATATGATATTCTAGAAATCAAAGGAACTAGGAATAAAACCAAGAATCACCTACCCAGTAAAATTGAGTATAATACTTCAGGAGAAAAATGGGCATTCAACGAAATAAGAGACTTTTAGGCATTCTTGATGAAAAGACCAGAATTGAATAGAAAAACTGACTTTCAAACACAGGAATGAAGAAAAGCATGAAAAGGTAAACAGGAAAGAGAAATCATAAGGGACTTTATAAAGTTGAACTGCTTATATTCCTATATGGAAAGATGATATCCGTAACTCTTGAGACTTTTCTCAACATTTGGATCTTGGAGGGATTATACACACACACACACACACACACACACACACACACACAGAGCACAGGGTGAGTTGAAAAAGAAGGGATGATATCTAAAAGTAAAATTAAGGGATGAGAAAGGAATATATTAGGAGGAGAAAGGAAGAAATGGAACGAGACAAATTATCTCCCATAAAAGAGGCAAGAAAAGCTTTTTCAATGGAGAAGAAAAAGGAGGAGGTGAGAGGGAAAAAGTGAAATTTACTCGCTTCACATTTGGCTTAAGGAGGGAATAGAAAGCTCACTCAATTGGGTATGAAAATTTATCTTACACTACAGGAAAATACAGGAGAAGGGGAAAAGTGGGGCTGGCAGATGATAGAAGATAGGACAAATGGGAGGAAGGAGTAATTAGAAATAAACACTTTTGAGTACAGATAGGTCAACAGAGAGAATAGAATAAATGGGAGGCAGGATAGGATGGAGGGAAATAGAGTCAGTTTTACACAACATGACTATTATGAAAATGTTTTGCAAAATTACACACACATATATGTATATACATATATGTATATATGTGTATATGTGTGTGTATATATATGTGTGTGTGTATATGCATATGTATATACATACATATATATACATATATATATATATATGTATACACACACACACACACACACACACACATATAGCCTGTATTTAGTTGCTTGCCTTCTCAGTAAGGATGAATGGGAAGGGAAGAAGGGATAGAAGTTGGAACTCAAAGTTTTGGGAAGGAATATTGTGAACTGTTTTTGTATACAACTGAGAAATAAGAAATAAACTTAATAGGGTAAAGAAATCTATCTTGCACTACAAGAAAAGAGAGAAGTTGGGGATAGGAGAAGAGAGGGGTGTGATAGAAGGGAGGGCATATTGAGGGAAGGGGTAATCAGAATGCAAGGTATTATAGGGTGGGGTGGAGGACAGAGATGAGAAGAAAGTTTTGAACTCAAAATTTTGTGGAAATGAATGTTGAAAACTAGAAGCAAATAAATAAACTTAAAAAAAGAAATGATGAACATGCAGATTTCAGAAAAACCTGGAAAGACTTACATGAACTGATCGATGCTGAGTGAAGTGAGCAAAACCAGAACATTTTACACAGTAATATCGATATTATGTGATAGTATTTACTATCACAAATTTGATAGACTTAGCTCTTCTTAGCAATACAGTAATCTCAGACAATCCCAAAAGACTAAAGATAGAAAATGCTATCCACACCCAGAGGAAGAACTATGGAGTCTGAATGCAGGTCGAAGCATGCTATTTTCTTTATTTTTTGTTTGCTTGTTTTTGTCTTGATTTTTTACTTTGGCTCTGATTCTTCTTTATAACATGACTAATGTGGAAATATGTTTAATATGATCGTGCATGTACAACTTAGATTGCATACCATATCGGGGAAGGGGAAAGTGAGAAGAGGGGGGATGTTTAGAACTAAAACTCTTATAAAAGCAAGTGTTTAAAACTAAAACTAAATAAATTTTAAAAAGTAAGTCTAGTTATTTAAATAAAATGGTTTCACTGACTTTTGGTTAGGTGTTAGATAAGGTCAATCCAGAAATGGAGGACTTTGTGAGTAAATTCAGTGAGGTAGGAGAAAACAGAATGCAAACAATAAGCATACCCCCATCTGATTAGAATGCCCAGTCCATAGTGGAAAATACTTTAGGCAAAGGCTAGAAAAGGAGATTATAATAAGTTTATGGAAGGCTTTGAATGCCCAAATAATCTTTTTTTTTAAATTTTAGCCCATAACCATGAATGCCTAAATGTATTTTCAAGAGGGATTGATAGTCTCAGACATGTCATTATAAACAATATTTTTGTCATTAGTATAAGGTATTTATTGGCTAATAGCAGAAAAGCTAGTAATGGGGATCCTAATCAATAAATTCCAAACATTTGAGTTCCATGAACATGTAAATATGACAATTGTGGATTTTGTAGCCATTAACCTAGAAATGACGATTGAAACCATGGTGAAAATAGAGCTCAATATGCTAGAAGAGGACCAAGGTTAGAATTTGGCAGTGGCATAGCATATGGGAGGCATAGGATCCAACTAAGCAATTAAAAAAGATACCCTCAGAGAGGTTTGTGCAGAGAAAATAAAATTTTACAGAAAATGAAGGAATAATTTATTTTTAAGTTGTCGATAGTAAAGAGTATGAAATGTTGAAGAATGATCAAAAAGGATTGCAGTCTGTTGTACCTGACAAGAGGCCATGTATGGACTAGAAGAAAACATTTTCTAATTATGATTGTGAACATCAATGGAGCAAGACCCTAAAAGAGATATGCATATTAACAGCCTGGGTAGAAACATTAACTCTGTGAAAAAAAAAAAAGACCATCTCATTCTCTGGAAATATAGGGAAAAAAAGCTAAGGGGAGATAAAGAGAGTTTTCAAAGATGATATAAATCTGAGACAATGGCCTCAGTATTTTCAGTAATGGAGGAGGCAAACCTATCTGCTGACAGTGATGGAACTGGGAAGAATTTGGGGACTTGAGGATAGAGAAGAAAGTTAGGAACATTTTTGGAGAAAATTTGATAGCAAGGAGATAAAAGGACTGTGCGGTGGCAGCTGGAATCCAATAAAGATTAAATAGTGTGTAATGGCCACCCTCAACAAAGCTTTGCAATTTCCTCCATCAGAGCTTAAATGGATCCCGAGTTCTCTGAGAACATTTTGCAAAAGTGTAACTGAGGGCAGAGTAGGGAGATAGGAATCATTTAGGTTACTTTCAGGAATGTTTTGACTTTTTGTTTGTTGTCATTTCATTTGTAGTCCAAAATCTTCCTTAACCATTCTTCAGTCTTCCAGGATCAAGATTACTAGAAGGTATGAATTCAGAATATCCACTTTACTTGAATTAATGATGCAAAGAACTCTGGATAGAGGGTAGAAAAAACTTTCTAATAATGCAGATAGGCATTTTCTTTCCAGATTATAATCTTAGAGACATACCAATGCCACTGAAATAGTAAATGCTTCTTGGCAAGGGCCACATAGTCAGTGTATTTTGGAGTCAGAATATGAGGTCAGGTTTTCCTGATTTTCAGATAGGCTTTTTACCTATTCTACCTTATTTCCTGTCCGAAATTAGTCTCACTTGTCCTCTTTGCCTATTTGAGCTTTCCTACCTCCCAGCCAGGATAGCTAGGTTTCAGAAAGATCTATCATAAATCCAATGAGATTGGTACTTAACAGGCAACTATCATCTATACTGCTATGCCCTCTAATACCTAGTGTCCTGACTCTGTCTGAACTCTGTGTTCTGCCTGCTACTTAGTGCTATCATCGAATTACTTCTGAAACCTGAGATCTGTGACCTTGCCATCTATTCTACCTTGTACTCTTAATACTTATTAATCTTTTCATCTGTCTTGGAGTTGAACTTTCTTTCATGCATTGTTTCTCTCAGTTGGAGGGGGAACTCCTTAAAAACAGTAATTCTCATGCTTTTTTGCATTTGTATACTAAGCACTAATGTAATGGCACTAAGTACAATTCTTAACATACATTGAATGCTTAATAAATACTGTTTCATTCATTCATCTATTTTTTAAGGAATAACTAGAAAGCTTTCTAGTTATTTTAAACTGGCCAGATGGTAGACATGATTCCATTTTATTTAGTGACATTTTTTCTTTTCTCAATTCCATAGAAAAGTAAGGCTTATTTCTGATTATAAAGTAGATGTCTTCTAAAACTTATTTGAATTTTAATTACAAGATTTCTACTATATTCAATTTATTAATGCAAGTTACAGGAGACAGAATTATCCCACCCTGTATTATGCTATGAAAATTTTGCTAAATCTTTTTCCTAAACATAAACTTTTTGTAGTTAAAATATTTCAAAACTCAGGGTAAAAATTAATATGAACTTTACATATTTATCTTTCTGCAGCTAGTTAAACATGAAATAATATAATTACTTTAAGTATTCTCAAGAATGACTAAACATTTTCCCAACAGAAATAAAAATCACTTCATACCATTAGCCATCCATTCATCTAGATTTTGGTGAAATTCAGGCAAACCTCCCAAATGTCATTAGCCTTAAACAACCCAAAGAACACACATACATTTGCTTACTGAACTGTGAATTAAGTTGCTTATTTTGTGCTATTCTAGGGTGCATTAGGGAGACAGCACACGATGACAAAAGTGGCTTCCTGTCCCTGGAAATTCTGATCAGTAAAATGAATTTTATCTTCTGATCTGTTCTGTGGAACTAGCCTCACCTTATTACTTCATTTAACTTTTCTTGGTGTAAAATATATGTGATTGCAAAGGAATTGTTGAAATATTGTTATAAATTTATATTTAAAAAACATGTTTATGGAACAAAGGTTAGGAAATCCTGATTTATATCATGTGCTCTTCCTACAATCTATACCTCATATAGGGATTTTTTTTCCCAAAAGTTCTTCTTTCTTTTAGGTACCCAACTTATTCCCAACCATATGAATATGTACCCTGGCAGATGAAAAACTCTCCCTGGTGAGGGTCAGACTTCAGATATATATGGAAGTTTACAGTGGTTCCTTATTACCTCGATGATCAAATAAAAAGTCATTGTTTGGCATTTAAGGCTCTTGCCAGATTGGACTCATAAGCTTCCTAGTCTTTCTAATTTAGTTCAATTTCATTTGAATTGTTTTTGTTGTTGTTCAGTCATTTTATTCATGTTCAGCTCTTTGTGACTCCATTTGAGGTTTCCTAAGCAAAAAAATACTGGAGTGGTTTGACGTTTTTCTCTTCCAGCTCTTTTCACAGATGAGGAACCTCATGAGGAAAAAGGTTGAAGTATCTTCCCCAGGGTCATACAGTTGGCAAGTGTCTGAGGCCAGATTTGAATTCATGAAGATGAGTCTTCCTGACTTCAGGACTCCATTCACTGTATTGTCGTAAGGGTCTATTTCTTGCTTCATACATGTGATACTTGATTTTGTATCTCTCTGGCTCATACCTGTAAGATTCTCTATATTCATCTTTGAAGACTGAAATCCTCTGATTCCTAAAGACTTAGCTCAAACACCATTTTTTCTTCAGACATTGTCTTTTAACCTATAACCACGTCAGGTTTCTGTTCTGAGTTCGCCTTTCTTCTACTCTGTATAGACAAACACATATGCATGTGTACATATATGCATATCTTGTGTATCCATATATTTGCAGGTTATCACCTACATTAAAACATACACTTTGGGGTGAGAGCCAAGATGGCAGAGTAGAAATGTGTATATACTCTAGCACTTCTCCCACAACCTACAAAATACCTGTAAAAAATGACTCTCAACAAATTCTAGAGCACCAAAAGCCACATAACGACAGAGTAAAAGAGATTTCCAGCCAAAAGTAACCTGGAAGGCTGACAGTAAAGGTCTATCCCAAGGGATACTGGGTGAAGCAAAGTGCAGCCCTGACTGCAGGACATCTGCAGGAACAGGACCTGAACAGACCTCTAGTGCAGAATCCCCAGCAGGTAAGGTCCCAGATCCCTAAATTCACAAATGCCAAAGAAATCTTCAAAGATCAGTGTGGGAGGACTTTCCTAGCTGGGCGAGAGGGGAGTGGGGTCCCCCCAGCACTGGCCCCAGGTGGCAACAGAGGCCAAGAGAGAGTAGCAGTAGCAGGCAGCAGATGGCTACAGTAGCCATGGAAGCAGCCTGGGTCCATTCTCCAAGCAGCTCAGCTTAAAGCCTCTGAGGGAGTTGAGCAAGGTTTCTGAACCTCAGCCCTCAGTGGCAAACCTGCCTCCACCTAAAGCCCATGGGGGACTTGGGTAGACGATCTGGATCTTAGCCCTGAGCATGGTTCCATGGAGAGAAGGAGCACTAGGATCCTCCTCTTGATAAGGGATTCAGAAATCAAGTAACTGGCTGGAAAAAAGCCCCATAAAGGGGAAAAATAGAATAGAAGAATAGAAGATTACTTTCTTGCTGAATGCATACTGTCAGAGGAAGTCAAGGCTTCTGCCTCCAGTACTACTAAAATGAATATGAAATGAGCTCAGGTCATAGAAGAGCTTAAAAAGCAAGTCAGCAGCTTGCTAAAGGAGAATCCAAAAAATGCTGAGGAAAATAACACCTTTAAAGATAGGCTAACTCCATTGGAAAAAGAGGTTCAAAAAGCAAATGAGGAGAAAAAGGCATTAAAAAGCAGAATTACCAAATGGAAAAGGAGGTTCAAAAGTTCATTGAACAAAAGAGTTCTTTAAAAGTCAGAGTGGAGTTCAGGGAAGCTAATGACTCTACAGTGAACCAAAAAGTTACAAAACAAAACTAAAAGACTGAAAAAATAAAAGATAATGTGCAACGCCTCATTGGAAAAAACAACTGACCTGGAAAATACATGCAGGAGAGACAATTTAAAAATTATGGGACTATCTGAAAGCCATGATCAGAAAAAGAGCCTAGACATTATCTCTTATGAAATTTTCAAGGAAAACTGCCCAGATATTCTAGAACCAGAGGGCAAAATAAATATTGAAAGAATCCACCAATTTCCTCCTGAGAGAGCTCAAAAGAGAAACTCCTAGGAATATTGTGACCAAATTTCAGAGTTCCCAAGTCAAGGAGAAAATATTAAAAGCAGCTAAAAAGAAATAATTTGAGTATTGTGGAAATACAATCAGGATAACACAGGATCTGGCCACTCCTATATTAAGAGATCAAAGGGCTTGGAAAGGAACTGGGATTAAAACCAAGAATCATGTACCCAGCAAAACGGAGTATAATACTTCAAAGGAAAAAAATGATCATTCACTGATATAGACTTTCAAGCATTCATGGTGAAAAGACCAAAACTGAATAGAAAATTTGACTTTCAGACACAAGAATGAAGAGAAACATGAAAAGATAAACAAAAAAAGAAAATTGTAAGGGAATTTCTAAAGTTGAATTATTTACATACTTACATGGAAAGATAGTATTTTTAACTCTTGAGGTTTTTCTTAGTATTTGGATAGGTGGAAGGATAATACACACACACACACACACACACACACATATACACATGCACACAGACACATAGACAGACAATACAGGTTGAGTTGAATCAGAAGAGATGATTTCCATAAAAATTAAAATAAAATGAAGGGGTGAAAGAAGAAGGGAGGAGAAAGGGAGAAATGGAATGGGGCAGACTATCACTCATAAAAGAGATAAGAAAAATCTTTTTCAGTGGAGGAGTAAAGGGAGGAGGTGAGAGGGAAAGTGAAGCTTACTCTCTTCACACATGGCTTAAGGAGGGAATAACATGCTCATTAAAACTGGTATGAAAATCTACCATACACTCCAGGAAAGTAGGGGAGAAAGGGACAAGTGTGGTGAGGAAGGATAGAAGGGAGCAACTAGAAGTAAACTCATTTGGGAAAGGACAAGGTCAAATGAGAGAATAGAAAAAAATTGGGGACAGTGTAAAATGGAAGAAAATATAATTAGTCTTACATGACATGACTTTTATGGATGTCTTTTGCAGAATGACACATATATAGCCTGTATTGAACTGCTTGCCTTTTCAGTGGGGATGGATGGGGAGGGAGAGAAGTTGGAATTTAAAGTATTACAAATGAATGTTCAGAATTGCTATTGCATATAACTGGGAAATAAGAAATACAGGTAATGAGGTATAGAAATTTATCTTGCCCTACAAGAAAAGAGAGAAGATGGGAATAAGAAAAGGGTGGAATGCGATAGAAGGGAGGACACATTGAGGGAAGGAGTAATCAGAATTCAAGGTGTTATGCAGTGAGGGAGAGATGGGAAGAAAAATTGGAACTCAAAATTTTGTGGAAATGAATGTTGAAATCTAAAAATATATAAATAAAACTATTAAAAAATAAAATAGAACTAGAAATTATAGATAGGTTATTTTAATTGGAGGGGGGAGTTTCCCTGCACTGACAAAATCAGACTTCTTTAACTTATTTTATAACTACCTACAAACACTATTAAAAAAAAATTAAACATTAAAGTGTTTTTTCAAAAAAAACCGTTGGAAAGAATATAAGAACCTGTTAAGTTTATTTGTAAATTGCAAATATAAAATATCAAAACATTTATTAATTACTGTAACTTTTCAATATAAAAAAAAAGTACATTTATTGAGGATCAAAATTGTTTTGGTGTTTTGAACTTTCTTTTTATTTATCTACTGGACCTGACATTTAGCACTAGGCCCAGTACTTAGTTAGTGCTTAACAAATGCTTCTTGATTAAATGAAGTCTGTTTTTCAGAGTAGAAACTGTTTCACCTTGTGTCTTTTAACCCAACCATCTTTTAGACAATGTGCTTTACAGTAACCTCTTAATAAATATTCTAAATTGAAAAGAATTGGAAAATTAGAGAGGAAGAGTAAGGGTATCCAAAAGAGGAAAATGTAGAAAGATAAAAGTATGTTCTCAAGAGACATCAAGTGACTTGTTTCTTAACACAACAGATGCAGAAATTACATTTTGTGGGATATAAAAGATCATCTCAGTCTTTAGAAAAAGAAGTTGTCACAAATAAAAAATAAGAGGATGCACAGAAAAGGATAAAAGAGCAAAAGTTATTGAGTTCATTCACTTGGGACATTGTGTTCTTTCTCAGTCTACTGTAGGCATATGTGAGGGGCCTTTTTACTTTCTGGTCCCAGTCAATCTTGTCTCTCAATCCTTTTCCTCCTCAAATTGATAACTTACAGCTTAAATACAGGGGTTCAAACATTGTTATCCAGGAAGCCTTGATACATTAGAAGAGGTTTAACTCATGTGCTGTCATTGGGAATTCATCTCATATATTGCTGCCCAAGTCCTTTTCCTAGCCTACAACTCTCCCATTGTTCTAAGCATAGAATATGGTCCCAGAGCTTTTGTGATTTCTGTCTATCTGCATATAGGTGTATATATACATAAACATGTATATACACATATACTTACATGCATATGCATATAGAAAACATATGCATATATAATGTGTGTATTGTGTATTGTATGTGTGTGTGTTACATATATAAATTATGTTTATAAACAGGAGACAGCATGTGCCAAACAAGTCAAGGCACTGTTACTGCTTTGACTATCATCTCCCCTATTACTCTGATGGAGAGAGAGTCAAGGAACGTGACCCCAAGGGCCTTTGGTATAGTGCCAGCCATCATCGTGCTGGGAAGCAACGCCTGTGGAGAAGTAGCCTGATAGCTACTCTTTCAAGTGTTACAAACACTTCTATATTGAAAGACTCAGAAAATTCGATCGAACAAACATGTATAAACAAGTGTGTGTATACATATACATATATATATATATGTATATGTATACACACATTTACATGCAAATACAGGTGTGATATATTTTACTTCTCCATCCATCCTGACCTGGCGTAGTATAGAAAGAATTGGAATTTGAATGATGCAAAGGTCCTCAAGATATACCTTTTGTGACAAGGTTCACTGAAACATTGAGAATATCCAAAGCAAAACAATTCTAAATGGAATACTATGAAACCCATCGCTTCGATGATCAGATATTAGCACTGTGCTAAGTGACTTAGTGGACAGATAGATCATTGAGTTTGGAGTCAGGAATTCCTGAATTCAAATTTAATCCCAAACACTTTTTGGCTTCATGATCATGAGCAAGTCATTTAACATGTCTTTCCCTCTGTTTTCTCATAAGTAAAAAGAGGGTAATAGTTGTGCCTAACCTTCAATGATTTTTGAAAGAATAAAATAATATACGATTTAAGAGTATATTTTGCCAAACTTAAAGCATCACATAATCACTAATATTAAATGAGCATTCAGCTCACTATTTTTCACTTCATATTGACCTTCTATGTAGCAAACCAGAATCAGTCATGTAGACAAAGGGATGTCCCCTTGGTGTGTGATGGCAATAACACCCTCAGCTTGGTGGTATTCAATATATACTATAGGTAAGCTTGAGTCACTTTGCGTTGTACCAGCTGTATGGTTCTATAAAGCATGAATACGAAGAGAAAAAATGAACAAGACAGTTGACAACTATACTATATCTGAGATAGAGCAGTATTTTGTATGAATAAAGGACAGAAATATAACAAAATTATTTGCAAATAGATTAGAATGGCAAGATATTTAACAGCAGAATTATTATTCCAATATTACTTTTGAATTTATTGGCATTAGACTAGAAGAGACAGACTATAGAAATATGTACTATATATGGACTTGCAGAAATCAACTGTAATCTAACAAACACAGAATAGGGCTAAAAGTAAACAAGCAAAACCATCTGGATCTATGTGAAATGTGTGATTTTTTAATTTTTATTTTATTTTTTAATATAAATTTATTTATTTAACTTTTTACATTAATTATCACAAAATTTTGGGTTCCAAAATTTTCTCCCCATTTG
>JAQQSK010007721.1:0-13847 GCA_028658325.1 Potorous gilbertii | reverse complement strand
CCCCGGGCCCCCCTCCCCTCCTGCTGCCTGTCTCTCTCTCGGTTTTTTTTTTTTTAACTGGGAGGCGGTGCCTCCACTCACGCAGTGTGACATTTTCGCAGCCCGCTCGCTGCTGGCAAAGGGGTTTGGGGGGCAGAGACAAAAAGTAGTTTTTTTCTTTCTCCTCCTCCTCCCCCCTTCTCCTCCCCCCCCCATTCTCCTCCTCCTCCTCCTCCTCCCCCCTCCTTCTCCTCCTATTTCTTGCCGACCCCGCCATCCTCCCATCACAAAGCTGGTCCGCTTTGCTCTCGCATGTCAGCAGAGTGAGAAGTCCTCACTCTGGCCCTAGGGCTCCAGTGAAGCTATCTTTTTATTTCTTCTAGGGAAAGAGAGAAGCCCGCTGACCCCCGGATAGAGTCGTCCCTTTCCCCCCTTTCGTTTTTTTTTTTTTTTCTCCTTCCCCCTTTCCCCTTTTAGCATCAGGCTTGTAGTGTATCTTAGGTGTTAGGAGCCTTTAGAATAGCAAAACGGAGCAAAAACAGAGACAAGCGGTCCGTCAGTTAAATTTTGCTTTTAAATTTGCTTTTACTTTATTTTTTAATCATTTTGCCTCACTTAAAAAACCATGAACAAGCTGTATATCGGCAACCTGAGTGACAGCGTGAGCCCGGTGGATCTGGAAAGTATCTTTAATGATTCCAAGATCCCTTACACCGGCTCTTTCCTGGTGAAAGCGGGCTACGCGTTCGTGGACTGCCCCGACGAAAATTGGGCGATGAAGGCCATCGAAACCCTATCAGGTGGGTCCCCTCAAGTCCGGGGTGCGAGCCAACGGCTCCCTCGGCACTCCTGAGGGACGAACAAACCTGTTCGTCGCCGTGCGACCCCTAACCACTGGTCTTTCCCTTCCTTTTCCAAGACACTAGCTAGCTGCACCAGGGGTCTGGTGCCAAGGGTTGAGACTCGCAGCTTGTGGGGAAACGCCGCGGGTCGCCCACGGGGTTGGCTTGATTTGAGGGGTGGGGAGAAGGGAAAGGACGGCAGACAGGGACACGTCGTGTCGGTGCCGCTGGGGCGCTCACTCCAGCTCTGACGCTTGCCCCATCTCTGCTCTACTCCCCACAAGCTGTCGAGTGTCTCCCCAGTAAACTGGTGGAGACGCTGTCAGGTAATGCGCACGCTACCTTGGGAGTTGGAGAGAGAGAGAGAGAGGGCGGGGGACGCTAAGACGGTATAGCGAGTAGAAGCAGAAGGGCAGATTTAGGGTCCGAGCAGAAAACCACCTGCGCCCACCCGGTGCCCATTGCTTCCCTTCTCCCCTAGCGCTCACCATCCCCATTTTTTCCTTTGCAGGTTGGTCGCTCCCCGTTCTCTAGGTGGGCGCAATCTCGGAACTCGAGCCCGATTTTGGGGGGGAATAAGTGCAGCGGGAGCGGGGTGATCTACTCGTTTTTTCGTTTTAATTTTTTCTTTTGTGCTAACCTGAACCAGGGTTGCAGCAATAGCACCAGCAATAGCAGCAGCACCAGAAGGAGATGGGTTGGGTGGCAGGGTACAGAGACAGGACACCGGGATGGGCAGTGACTGAGGGGCTCTCAGGTAGGCGACAGGGAGCATGCGAGCCGGTAGAGATCCGTGCAGCAAGGCGCTGCTGACCCGACTCGCCGGCCCCCTCTACCCACCCTAAGAAGCTCGGGAGACTGGGAACTGTGCTCGCTCCCGCTGGTTCAGCATCCCGGTCCGCGCTCTCGCTACCGAGGAGGAGTGGAGACCCTTTCACTGGGAGTCTTCCTCCGGCGCGGCCAAGAGTCAGGGGCAGGTGGGTTCCTGGCCGCTGTCCGCGGCTCCGGGGTCTAAGGCATAGCGCACGCCTTCTCCATCGCCTCCTCCCCCCCACTCCCAGGTTCCGGGGGCCGCGGCATTTGGCTTTCAAGCTGGTGTGCGGAAGAAGGGTGGGTGTGTGCGTGTGTGTGCGCGCGCGCGCGTGTGCATGCACGGCGGGGTCCGTCCGCCCGCCCGTCTGTGCGTGCGTGCGGTGGGTGGGGGTCGGCGCGTCCGCCCGCCCTCGCCCCCGCCCCGCTGCCAGGCTGCGGCTCTGGCTTGCTGCAGCTGCTGCAGCCGCCGTCGCCACCACCACCACCACCACCTTCTTCTCTTCCGCCACCACCGACGAGCCTGGCTGGAGAGAAGGCGCGGCCGCCCGGGTCTAGGCGGCGACTAGCCCTTTTTCTGGCCGCTCGGAGAGTTCCCGCACGCATCCTGGCTCGCTCCGGGGGGCTGCGGCGACGATGGCGCCGCGGCCCTATGGGTAGGGGGGCGTCCCGGGCTGTCCGAGGTAGGGGGCGAGGTGAGGATGCTCTTAGATAGCCGCCCGAAAACTGGGTGACGGGGGGGGGGAGGTTTGTGGAGAGGGGGAAATGAAGGGGATATTAGTCGATGAAGAGGAGCGAAAAAAGAGGGTCCGACTAGTTGGGGCGCCGTAGAGCCAAATTTCTAGGGAATTGTGGATTTGGGGTTCCTCGGGGACTTTGCGCCCTGTCGCCTTTTTGGGTGGCTTCTTTCCTTTTGGAAAACGTAACTTGGGGTTTTTTTGGCTACCCTTCCTCCGCGTGACCCCACCTTTTATGATATCTGTGGCCTCTGGGAACTACCTGAGGCAGCTTTTGTTGCCGAGCAAAGTCGGGGCGTCTCTATCCCCCAGGTTTGGGTCTCTGGGTGAAGGCATTGGGGTTATTCCACTGCGCCAGGGGTGGGGTGGGGGGCACTGGAGAGTGGGAAACGTGCCCAGCCTTTTAGCCGCGGAGGCTGTTCTTTCTGGGTGCTCTCCTCCCTCCTCCCCCGCCCCCGCCCCTGTGCCAGAGAAGTGAGGTTAGGCTTGAGATTGGGGTGTGGGCACCCCCACATATATTTGGGAGGCTTCCAAGTGGTCCCCCTTAGTTGCTTGCCAACTGCCAATTTTTCTCTGCGGTTACTTGGGTGCAGCTTCAGCTCGATGAGGAAGGAAAGGAAGGGGAGGGGGGGCTGCAGACAAGCGACGTGGAACTGCGGCGGCGGCGGCCCTAAGTGCGCAGCAGGCTCAAGACCCCTTTTGCTCCCTTATCTGTTTGCAGGTAAAGTGGAGGTACATGGAAAGCTCATCGAGGTGGAGCACTCGGTCCCGAAGAGGCAGAGGTAATTGTCTTTTCCTTCCTCCCCTCTTCTTTCACCGCGCCCCCCCCCCACCTCCCCTGACCAAACCACTGCAGGAAGGGGAGGGGGCGATGAAAGCTCCCTCTCCGCACCATGAAAATGGGTTGCTACGACGGCGTCTGGCCGCCCTTGCCTGTGGCCCGCAGAATTTCTTCAGCCATTGAGACCCCTCCAGTCCCCCCCTCCGCCCCCCATCCCATCTCCACTAAGCCGGGGCTGTGGGCCAGACTTTTGGGTTGAGGGTGGTGGCTTGGGGAGGGGAGGGGCGGGGAGGGGAGGAGCGGGTTCTCTCTGAGTTGGGCGCACCTCAGAACCTGGGGACGGGACGGGACGGGACGGGACGGGACGGACTGGCGGGCAGCCTGAGGGAGGACATTAAGAAGGGGAAGGGAGGGCTTCGAAATCACAATTTCGGGAGGTGAGAGGGGGGAGTGAGCAGGAGAGGAGATGGGCTGATTTGCGTTACATAACGGGCGGGCACATGAGGGACTGAGCGGCTCGTCGGGCGGCGGCATCCCAGAGAGGGAGAGGAAGGAAAGAACCGTAGGTACATTTTCCGATAGCCCCTCCCCGTGGAAATGGGGAAGGGTCTCGGCAAGCCCGGATTTCGAAGCCCCCAGCCGCCGCCCGCCGTCGGCAGAGCTGCAAATGTGAGTAGCCATCTTTCTGATTCTCCTCCCTCCCCAATAAAACAAACCCCGAAGAGATCTGTTTTTCCACATAGACTTCCCCTCACCCCACTCCACAGCTCTGGTCCTTCGAGCCCCAGATTTGAGCAGACTTAGCGAGGAGGGAGGGGAGTGAGGGGGCAGGAAACGGCTGGGGCGGGCGCTCTCGCTCCAGCCTAGAGGATGCGCAGGTCTACCCGACGGCGCAGGCGGCACTAGCGCAGACTGTCACTTGACCAAAAAAAAAAAAAAAAAAAAGCAAGCCTCCCCCGGCTGTGACGGCTGCCCTGGCGGCTGCAACGCAGCAGCAGCAGCTACGCAGTTGCTAGCCTCTCGCTCCAAAGGCGTTTTACCTCCTCCCTGTGGCCCTCTGGCCGCCCTGCAGCTCTTGGGCTGGCAGAAAAAGAGGGATGGGATGATGGGCTTGTAGAGGAGGTTCAGGGAATGCCCTGAGACCAAGACCAGAAGAAGGTAAATCGCCAAGGATCAACTTGAAAACCAAAGTCTCCTTTATGGATAATGCAAAAACCAGCTGGTCTGGGGGGTTCGAGGGCAACAGGTTGGGGAGAAATACAATTGGGGAGTGGTCAAGGTGCTGCCCCTGTTAACCTCAGAAAAAGACATTCTGGGGGTTTCTATACCATAAAGGTAGCGAACAGCCCCACGCTGACTAATAATAGCAAGAAAAAAAGGTTTCACCAAGTGTGTGCTTTCCCCCTCCATTTGCCCTTGTACCCAAAGCGTGGGCTCTGCATTTTGCACCCTGGTTGGTCGGTTTCAAATGTCAGTGTTTTTTCCCTTTCATGTTCTTGTTCTGGAAAAACAAATCTCCAAAAAAAACATTACACCGAAAACCTAAAGGCCCTCTTAGAAATATATCACAGGTGAAAAGACCTTTGTTCTTGTTATATGTAATATACTTGCATAGTAGTATATGATATGGTAAACTGTTCCTAACTCTAAGCTTCCAGCTTGAAACACACAAAGAAACTACTGGTCATCTCTGCACTTGTGGAGTCTAGTCTCTGCAGACCCCTTCTCCTCCAGAAATATGAATTCTGGGGTGAGGACTCATTATTTTATTTGAGCAGAGAATCCTTTTGTGATATAAAATAGTGGAAAAGAATGTTTTTTTTTTCCTTTTAAGCTTCTTTTCCCCATTCAAGGAATGAAGAAAAATCCTGAAGGGCATTGTAAAGAAAAATAGGTATTCCAGATAAAGTGGGGCAGGTCCTGGTGAGCTCTGGAGTATGAAATAGTATAGGTAATTTATAGGCAGCAGTTCTAGTGTCTCCCTTCGAAGCAGGTTTACCAAAGTAACACCCCATTTTTTACAGCTCTGACTGATGGGCAAGATTATAATTCTGACACCGCCCTTACCATACTTTTATACTTTCATTTTTTTGGTCCACTTGAAAATATCTTGGGACCAGTTCAGACTTTCCTACCTGCACCCTGACTCAAACTCTCCAGCGCAGTGGATATTCCTTTAGTTAAAACTGTGAATATGCTAAGAGACTTCACAGTTCTGTCCTCTCCAAATTAGCTGGGGCTTTTCGCTTTGGTCCCATATGGAAGGTGAGAGCTTCTATTTTTCTCAGCTCCCTTTCAATAAAGAAGAACTTGTTTAGTTACACTTTCAAGGCCAGAATGAGGGGAATAGTTTCTTCGGTAACCCCCAAACCCCTCACAGGGCAATTCAAACTATGCTTTTAGAAAGCCTAACCAGGATCATCCTGGGAATTGGACCAGCCCCATTTTTCCCCCCAACTCGTACGTCGTGTGGCCCGTATACTCTGAGATTTCTAAAGCACTTTGCGCTACAGGAATATTATTTTGAGATTCCTGTCCCTTGGGATCGGAGGATTAAGCCTCGCCTTTCCCGGCATGATCTTCGGCATCATAATTCAGGTTTCTCAGGCCGACAAATCTCTTCCTCACCTCGCCCCGCCCCCCTCCCCGATCTTCCCACTGTCCAGCTTCCCCCGGCAGCTCCCGCCTTTAGTGGGGCGGGGGGGGGGGGTGTAGAAAATAGTGGAAAGGCAATGAAGGTGCTGCCTCTTTCCCCCCTCCCCCACGCCATTGCGGCAGCCTTCTGCTCTCGGGCCACCTTCGAAAGAGGGTATTTTTGCTCGAACCCGCCCCGCAGGCAGGCAGTTTGCATTGATCTCAGACGGTTCCACCGCTCTGCTCCCAGGGCCACCAGGGCTAGGGGGAGGAGAAAGGCAAGAATGCCGCCGAATGGGTAATCTGTACCCGCAACACGTCCAGGAAAGAAAGGTCAAGAAAAGGGGTGTCAGGGTTTGGGTCCAGAAGGCCGACCCCTGCAGAGGGCGCTAACCGTGACATTCAATGGCTTCCACGCCTAACCGGGAGGGTCGGCCGATACACGGGCTTCCCGTAAAGGGAGCCCACCTTTGCACAAATGACCTTTGGACCACAGGGAAGGCAGGTTGGGAAGGGGGGCTGCTTATGGAAGCCCCGAGAGGAAGAGAAGGGCCTGCTGCAATTAAAAGTTAGGGAGCCTGGCCCGAGAGGTGATTGGGGAAACCAGCCGGCGGCAAGCTCTGGTCACTTTGGTTCCCCCCGAGAGCTGCGCTGCGGCATGTGGGTTGGAGGGATACAGGGAGGAGAGCTCTAAGCCCTAGTAGGTGGCCGAGCCCAACCGCTATGGGTTCTGAAGACTGCTGCAGTCTCCAAGGCAACGTGGCATGTCTGTCTTCAGCCGCCTGTGAACTTGAAGATGGTAGCAAGACACTATAGGGTTTTAGACGCCTTCCGTCCTAGCCCAGAGAAGACGGAATTGGCCATCTTATCCGGCTTCTTGATGGGGCCCCACTTCCCCATCCCCTAGAGTGATTAGTATGGACATGACTTTGTCTCTTTGGTCATGGGAACAAGGCTGGTGGAACCAAGGGTAGTGCCACCCCCACCCCTTTCCTTTCCCTTCGGAGGGTAGAGAGGGACTAGGATGAATATTAAAGTCTTGACATCTTTGAGAGGCTCCTAGTTGAACAAGGTGGTTGGAGCAGCTGGAATGGAAGGGGGGGGGGGCAGTGTGCTGGCTACTGAGTGATTATGTAAATAGCAATGATGTCACTTGTTCGAGGGTCTTTGTGGCTGGGGAGGGGGATGGGAAGGTTTCTGGTCCTGGCCCCCTGCGGGGGACGGGGCTTGGCTTTTTGTTCCAACCTTGCCTTTTGTCAAACAAACAAACAAACACAAAAAACCCAGAGCGCCTTCTTGGTTGCAACTTTCTCTGCCTTCTAAATTACTACATTCCCTCGGGTTTGATTTTTTTGGCCAGATTTAGCTGTTTCCTCTTTGATTAGGGTTGTATCATTTGAGGCAGGTAATATAGAACTAAATTTCCTACTCCCCTCACTTTTCCATCAATTAAGGCTGACTCGATCCATTTGTGGTGGTGCCTGGATTGAAGACTTGGAAGGTAGGTGATATCCTGCTTCTTGTCCAGTCCAGTGAAAAGGGAATTAAAAAAATATATATATTCAACATTAAAGTTGGGTAAACATAAACAGCGTATGTTAAGCAGCATAAGTAGTCAATATTAAGTGGTTCAAGATAACCATCTTTAAAAAATAAAAGAGAGGCTAGATTCTTCACCTTTCCCTTCCTGGTCCTATTAGACTTTAAACCAAGTAAGGGAGGTGTCTTTTGCTAGGATGTAAAATCAAATATGGAAACCTAAATGCTCATGTTTCCTTCATATTAGTCCTTAGCCTAACGGAGAGGGAGCTTTCTCTTAAGAACCACCCCTTTTCGGGTCATTTTCTCTCTCCTAGAAGCTTAAAATGAAGTTGCGTTGGCCTCTAAATGTAAAAACCTCCGTTTAAGGAGACGGCTGTTTAGCCTGAAGACTTGAAAGTGTTATTGAAGGTCTTATTTCCCTTGCTCTGCAAGAATTTTATAGAACTGATTTTTATGAAATTAGTGACGTACACAAGTGCCCAAATGTGACCTCTTTGACCACTGTGTATGCAGGAATACCTTGGGGACTTTTTAAACAATGCCTCCAGAAATAAGGAAATTTATTAGGCCACCCTGTGACTTTAAACTTTAAGCATTAATTTAATGATTCTTTATTAACTTAGCCATAAGAAAATTATTTATTAAATATTCTAGACAAATTAATTGGTAATCCTGCCATACGGCATGGCTATCCTTCCCAAGTTTTAGCCAAAACATAAGCTAAAATATACAAACGTATTGCCTTCTGATAGTAGGCTGCTTGGGAGATTGACAAAAATATTTAAAGATATTTTAGTTACCTTGCATTTTTAAATGCACAATTTAAATTTTTAAGTCAAGAATTTTTACTTTTGTCTAATAGCAAGGCACAGGAGGTGAGAGAAAGAAGACATTTAGAGGGGCTGGGTCGTAATTTTGAATCTTAAATCGGGAATCTAGCCTTCCTGCTAACCAATGCAAATAAGTTCAAGTCCTATGATAACCAATTCTAAGGAATCGGTCGCAAGTCCTTTTGTTATAGAATTTTTTGAGACTCTGAAAAAAGTGAGCCATCAGGCACTATTTAGTTATTTTAAAATGTGTTATATGAAGATTTGTGACTTTGGATGTAATTGGCTGTACTGTAGGGTAGTCTTTCTCCTGTGTTCTGGTTGGGCTTAATGACCTCCAAGGGGAGATGATTTTTGAAACGCTTTAAAATCCTTTCCTCATACATATTTGGGCAATTAATAACTTGCTGATTAAAATAAATTGACATTAAGAGTGAGTTGCCAGGTAACTATGGAATTTTTTAGAAGTATTTCTTATGGCTTTTGGCAGTCACTTTTTCTAGGAATACATTTTTTTTAAATGAAGGCATGAAATAGCCATTCAGTTGTTTTGGCACTTAGTATGTGTGATTTGGGGGAGAGATGGAAAGGGGAAAAACGAAGTCGTTAGCCTATGCTGTACTTGGCAGTGTTCTCTTTACATATACAAAGTTCTAGTCATGGAATTAGGGACTGTGTAGAACTGAGTCCCAGGTGCCTGGAGTCCACGGGCTTAGGGGTGGATTTGGCAACTGGGGACAGACTGGTATGTGCAGATTTGGTGTAATTTCCCCAGACGTTCCCTGTTTCCTTTACCTCCAGAGTAGCCTATAGCACCAAGACAGTTTGATTTAGTTGGACCTTGCTCCAAGGGACATTGTCAAGGGACATTGTTAATGTTGAATGAAATTTTATGAATAAGTATGTTAGAGCGTTTTGTGTTTGAACTGAAAGTTTGTGAAATACTCTACGTAGATACTAGTATCTTATAATTTTAATGTTTTGTATAGACAGGTTATAAATTATCCTGTAATTCAATATGAGATTTTAGAATATGTGTGTGTACACATATATACATACATACATATATACATATGTATATAGATGAATATGGTGATATGGATTAGGCTAGAGTAGACTTGATTTATTAATGGTAGAAAAATATCTATACTCATATTTGTTAAGATTTGCTAAGTGCTTTATATGGTTAATTAGAACTAGTCTTTGCTCCTTTTCGTTCCACCAAAAGTACTCTTTATTTTTCTTGTTAAACATGACCATATGAATGGTTTACAGACATAATGCATATGAAATGTACTGTTCTCTCAGGATCCTGAAATTTGATTACGTGGCTGTTGGAAGCATCATGTATTGAAGGAATATTCTCGAAGGGACTCAGTGGAGTGGAGCCTTTAGCTGGGCTTTGACAAGGCCAGTTCCTTCTTTAGAATTTTTTTTTTTCAGTGCTGGACTATTTTTTAAAAATCTTTTTTTAAAATTCAGCTTGTCTAGTCTTCTGGTTGAACATAAAAAGCAAGTTGAGCATTTTGTATTGGGAGGCTGTTTTTCAAACTGGACTTATTATCATCTCAGTCCAGTCCTATTAACCTCTGACATAGAATAAGCTTTTATTTTTTTTGTTCTGTTTACATTTACGAGCACTAAAATGACATTGTTGGATTTAAAGTGACTTAAATTGGGGTAGGTGACAGAGCCTTCTTGACCTCATTGGCTTCCTGCTTCTCTGGCTTGCTTAGACAAGGAAAAGTATTGTGGAAGATGAAAGAGAAACACCACCTCCCTGCATACAATGTCTTCCAGACTTGAAGGTTAATGGAATTTGGACTGATTTTCTTGTAGCATTGATAGCGATAGGGGATCGGAATCAGAAACACTTTCGGGATCTCCTACTGATAGCTGAATTTGGATTTGATTTATATGCTTTGCTCACAAACCATTTAAGCAGGTAATCCATGTTGTCATATGTTCATTTTATAAATGAAGAAACAGTTAAATGATAACAAAGATTAGGTTCCAACTCTTAACAGGATTTTTAATACTAACCCACCCTTTAGGGGTCCTCTTTTGACAACATCCCTAGCAGGTAATGCTCCAACTTCTTTCTACTGGCACACTTTGACTGCTGGGAAGCTCCCTACTTAACTGGACTCCAATTATAATGTTAGGGAAGCTCCTTTTTTGGAGCAATCAGCCCTCCTCTGACTTGTTACATGGTTCTTGTCCTTTCCTATATGGAATCAGTTTTCTTCCTTTGGCCTGACACCCTGCCCACCCCCACAACTATTTGATGACACCACTATCATGTCTCCTGTCAGTCTTTTCTAGGCTCATCGTCTCCAATTCCTTCAGCTGTTACTCTGATGAGATGATTTCCATACCTTTCACCATCTTTTGGGTGAGCTCCAGGTTGTCAATATACCTCTTAAAATTTGGTGCCCATAGCAGAATATGTTATTCCAGATATAGTTAGCCTAGTACAGAGGTTTGGATGTCATTTTATGAATATGGTCCAAAGTGACATGAGTTTTTCTAGGCAAACAGGTTGCGTGTGACAGACTTGTGCATCCTGCCTTTGGGATATTCGGTCTCCATCCTGGACTGGTATAGGAGGCTTTTTTTTTTTAAACTTAAGTGCAGTTAAATATATGTAACCCTACTAAATTTAATTTTAGTTTTATATCCTTTAGTGTAGGTCAAGGGATCCTGAGGAAATCAGTGGTTTATTAGAAGGTTTTAGGATTTAGATCTATTCCTCTACTTCCCAACTCTCTTGTTTCTAAATATTTAAATGGTATTCAATAAATGCCGATGTTGGAGGGCAGATATTTTCAGAAATGATGACTTTCTAAGGATAGACTGGGGAGAGGATCTAGGTTTTAACCAGTTAGCCAGCAACGAGTTATACATAATCAAGTTTTCAGATTGGCCTCAACATGAGATACAATTAAAACCAGCTATGCCACAGTGGATAGAGGGTGAACTCAGGAAGGACTTGTTTTCAAGTTGGATACATACCCTTTTGTCACCCCAGTAGTAATCATTAAGATTATTAGAAATTTATTACTTCTGTGGGGGCGGGGGGAATCTGCCCTTAGGGAATCTCTTACTAAGAAATCTAGACCCCAAAACAAACAAAAAAAGCCTCCTCCTCCCACCATTCAAGGTACTGGCTTAACTGTCCTGTCCAGGGGGGCCCTTTCCTGCCTACTACATAATTCAGTTTCACATTTCTCATCTGTAATATTTTAAGTATTTGATTTCATTTGTTCTGGGAACTCCACGCGTTGATGCAAATCACAGTTCCTCTCTAATGGCTTAGTTTAAACCCAGCCCCAGCTCACCTTACTGCCTCACCTGCTAATTAAATTATTTCAGAATCTTCTTGGTATCTTTTGACAACCATGAGGTTTTCTGTCCTAGAAATATGCTGGAAATGAAAATTTCTCCAATGCTGAGGACCTCTGGAAATTGAGCAAGGTTGGTCCTTAGATGAAGTCCTTAGCTTAGACCTTCTCCAGGCCAGCATTTAACACCGTTCCTGTCCCAGGACTCTGGTCTCTTGTGTTAGTGAGATAAGACATTGAAAACCAACTTGAGTGAAGGGACATCTGCATTATAATGTGATCCGTAAGACTGAAGTTATTATCAGAGCCACTGGGCTCCAGTAATCTTGGAGGAAATCTAGCATTTTCTTGATCATCTCTGGTATAAGCTCATCTTCACAGAGAAGTAACATGGCGTTCTATGTAGCCCAGGAATTTGAGTGTGTGTGGAGGGGATGTTCAGTCCATTGATTCACTTAAGAAGGTAAAAGAACAGATTTAATAAGGAGGATGCTACTACCGCTTTTGATGACACCTTGGGGAAGTATATTGTGAGGAAATTAAGTGAAAATAAAATGTAGCATCACTTTATACATATTCATACTTAGAGGCAAGCTCAAGACCATTTAGAGATCCCTCTGCAATCCTCCCAGATGTGTATGGTGAGATGAAGAGGAGAAATGTAGGTGCTTGGAGTTGATTATAAATGATGTTACTGTTGGTTCTCTTTGGGCATCTGGAAACAAATTAATTTTCCAAACCAATCATGTAGGAAAAAAATTCCCCAATACTGCCAAGTAACTAAACTCAAGGAGCCTCTCTGCTGCAGAGTCTGGACCAGAGCCAAGGCACCACCCAAATCTGGCCAGAGGGTCAGGCTGCTCTGACTCTATATCTCTTGCTGATTTGAGAACCCTGGTGCTGTATCCGCTGGAGTCAGGTAGTAGAGAGAGGGGAACATGACAAATCGTCCTTGGCACTGGACTCAGGCAGGGTTCCCTGCAAGCTCTCAGTGGATAGTTGGTCCTTTGTGTGGCCGGGAGGTGACAGCTTCAGCGCAGCAGAGACAGTCTGACCAGAGGGGTATAAGCAAGGTACAGTTAGAATGGTAGAAAACTCACTTCTAAGCAGTATATTTGTTTTGTGTTCAATTGTGAAGAATAGTTTTCCCTATTAATGTTGAAGCCAAGATATCATCATATTCCTTAAAATGGACTGGAGATAGGTGGGAAGAATGAATTTCATCTTAATAGTGTGGTGCTTTAGTTAAGATGAGTCTGCCTCATTCTCCCTAGACCCTGGGAATAGTGGGGGAAAAAACAAAAAAACCACAAAACTTTGAGGCAGTTGATTTTTTTTTTTTTAATCTGCAGTCAGGACTATGTAACAGCTTCTAGCGATACTGCCACTCTGAAACCCAGTTTCTTTTTCTGTAAACTAAGGTAAGGTTCCTTCTAACTCTAAATCTCTGATCTTATATCTTGGTAGGAGGTGAATTTTCTTAGACAGGGAAGCTATCTAAGGGAAGCCTTAATAAAATCTTGTTTGATTAAAGAGAGAAACCAAATATCTGGAAGAAAAGGAGAAATTCTGAAAGGGGAGATGGGCAATACCTTTGGCTCAGCGTAGACCCCAGTAATAAGAGAAGATACAAAGGAACACTTATTAGCAACCTTAAGCTACAATTAAACATTAGTTGAAATTTCCCAATAGGTTTACCTAAAAACAACAGCAAAAACCCCTCCCTGAATTTCCTTTTTTGATTGGATAACCTATCTTTTATCTATTTTGTAAATTTGGGACTGTTAAAATGAGTATATAGAAAAGCTGAATATTTTCTACAATCATAGATTTCAAGTTGAAATGGACCCCAACATTTATCTAGCTTTAACCCGCTACTTTTATGTAGGAAAAAACTGAAGTCCAAAGTATTCACTACCTATCCACTCGCTGTCCCATAGGTAGCAAATGGTGAAGCTGAAATTTAACCTCAAGCTGATAAACCTGTCATTTGTCTCTCTCCACTGTGCAACCTGAATCAATGTATTTGTACAGAATTTAATTTTACACAGGCTTGCTTTCTGTGAGATGGAGGAGTTATTCCCTTCTCTGGTACAGATAGCGATCCCCGATTGCACCAGCCTCTGTGGATGAAATCTGCCAATGTGTAATTGATAAATCAGTAATTTACTGGATAACGTTTTCAAAGCATGCTCCTCCTTAATTGTCTCACTTTTGTTTCCTCTAATGACAAAGAAAAAGAATGAAAATACTTTGGAGGGCAATTAATTGATCTTAGGCAAATTGCTTCCCCTTTCTGAATCTGTTTCCTCACTTGTAAAATGCAGTGAATAGTCTGCCTATTTTCA
>JAQQSK010007720.1:0-13847 GCA_028658325.1 Potorous gilbertii | reverse complement strand
TCTATACTTATATGAGATAAATGCTCTAAATAATTATTGATTAGAGAATTGCAAAACAAAACAGCTCTGGAGTAGTTCTTCACACCTATGAAAAAATGGCAAATGCTGAAGGGAGTGAGAGAGAATAGGTAAACTAGTGAACTGTTGGTGGAGTAGTGAACTGGTCCAGCCATTCTAGAGATCAGTATGAAACTATGCTCAAAGTTTTAATCTTGTAAACAATTTGACCCAACAAAATTATTATTCTGGCTATAAAGCAATGAGATCAGAGAAAAAAGAGCAAAGGACACCTATGTATGAAAATATTTATTGTAACTTTGTTGTGGTGGAGGCATCAAAGATTTAGAATGTGAGAGAATGTCCATCATTTGGGGAATGGCTGAATAAGTTGTGGCATATGATTGTGATAGGGTACTATTGTACTATAAGAAATGACAAAAGGGGTAGATTCAGGAAAAAAGAAAAGAAAAGAAAAACATGACAAGACCTAAATGGACTGATTCAAAGTAAAGCTGGAACTGGGAGATCATTGTAAACAGTATCACCAGTCAATAATCATGACCACCTGTGAAAGACTTGGCTATCTGATCAATTCAATTATCCAAGACAATTCCAAAGGATTCATTATGAAAAAATATTATCCAACTCCAGAAAAAGAAATGAGGAACTCTGAGAGCAAAATGAAGTTCAATTTTCTTATTTTCTCTTTTTACTTGCTTTTTATTTTTCAGAAAGGCTAATAGAGAAATACGTGTTGTATGGTTTCACACATGTAATTCATTTTTTTTACTTATTTTTTTCAACAGGTGGGATGGGCATGGTGTGGAGGGAGAGAATTTAGAACTCAAAATTTAAAAAGAAAAGAATGTCAAAGTGAATAAATTTTAATCTTTTTAAATATACACAAACATAAAGCTTTTGAAATAGTGTCCAATAATAGCTCACTAATATCAAGGAAAATTAAAATTTGACTGACTGAATTTCAACTTAAACATCTGTGTAATTGATAGATAATATTGAAAAAGAATGAGTGCCCTATTTTAGTAAGCATAATTAATCATGAATTTCTTTTATTTCTCTCCATGTAACTTGATGAGTTGTCTTCTCCCTTACCATCATCCTTAAAGCCAAATGTCGTAACAAATTAATCTTAGAAGCAGGCTACAGAACTATATCTTTGGTTTATTACAGGTATTAAACCAAGTTGTTGTTTTTTATAATTGGAAAAAGTTGTCATATCATTCTCACTAAGATGTTTTTATTGATAATTTATCGAGAACAAAAGTTTCCCTCTCACTGTTAAATGAAGTAAAATTATTTTTACTATAAAAAGAAACAACCTCCCTTCCTAATTATTTGCATAATCAAGGCCAAATTATTCTCTTTGACTTTCAAGAACCTGAAAAATTGACACTAAAGGCCTGTGTTTCTTATCACCTTTCATGTGTGTGTTCTAATTATATAATATTCCATGATTAATGTATATGTAGTAGTTGTATCATATGTAGATTATAAATTTTTCAGTGATTATGTTCCATGATGTGATCACAAGCAAAATAGGATCTTTTGTTCTTTTTATATTAGTATAATCAAGTGCCTCTGACTGAATTTTGTCTTTATCAATCAAGAGTCTTTACTAGAAGTAAAGTACAAAAACAAGTTGTTTTTTTTAACTAGAAACAGTTTATGTATTTATAATGCTAATTATTATAATGTGATTAAAGATCTTCCCCACCCATTAGTGGGCCTGCCCATTAAGGGGAGTCTGATTAGGGAAGATTTCTGGGAAGGTCCAAGCCTTTTGTTAATGGTTTTCAATGACTGTGATGTTCTCTGACTCTAAAAACTGTATAAATACTCTTAGTTGAGGTTTTATGTTGGGGCTTACTGACTGGAAGTATTTGTTTGGTCACATAAGGGCTCTGGAAATCAGCTTTAACTAACCCCCTACTTTGAAAACCCAGATGTCAGCGCTTCCCTCTCTGGTAACTGTGGTCAGATAGTTGGACTATCTGTTGAATTCAGGCAGAGGAAGTCATGTCTGCTGATCTTTGATTACTTTGGTGCTTACTGACTGGAAGTGTTTGTTTGACCAGAGGAGGATTCTGGGAAGCTGCTGAAGTAGCCTCCACCTTTGAAAACCCAGATATCAGTGCTTCCCTCTCTGAGAACTATGGTCAGAGAGTTGGAAATGTTTGTTGAATTCAGGCAGAAGAAGTCATGTCTGTTAATCTTGGATTTCTCTGTATTTTCTTTGAAATTCAGGGTGCTGACTCCCCTGAACTAGGTGAATGATATATGTGCTTGGTTAAAGGAATTATACATGTGCTTGATTAAAGTGATTATTAACCCCTCAAAAGTTGTCTTTCCTTTTATGAATGTATATCTAAAAATCTGTGATAGCACCCCCTCATATACACTGGGTCACATGACCAAATGGAATATATCCATCAAAGCAAACAAAGAAAATATTACCATAACTAATTAATAGCTCATTTAATCTATTTCCAGCCAACATACATGCCAAACATACATATATTTTCTTCATTCAAATATGCTCTTTAACACAAAGACTTGTTTGTGTTGATTTATTCTCAAGATGGTCAGAGGGACAATGAAAACCAGACAGATGTAGTATAAAAGCTCCACTTGGAATTGATCAAGGCTTTGTGTTAAAGAGCACATTTGAATATGCAGATATTCAGACCTTATGACAATCTGTTCCTTTCATGAAAAAAAAAATTTCCTTTTAACTTGAAGGGAATTGTATTAGAGAAGTCAATCCTATGTTCTTTGGTGATGGGGTGGGATATATTGGGTCTAAACTATAATTTTCCTTTCAATGATGAATCAGAATGAGGAAAGAAGGTATTGTATAAAGACATTAAATATTCCTGCAGCCCATTTATGTCTGAATTTTGTCTTCAAAACAATCACAAACAGCAAGAAGTGCATTTTCCTGCTTCCCAAGAATAAACAAAAAGAAATAAATGAACAAAAAACATGGCAAGCATGGCTCCATTAATACACAAATCTAAACAAACAAAAACACAAGTCAAACAAAATGAATAAACAATGAGAATAGTTAAGACATCATCTTGTAAAACTTTAATAGATGAGGGGCAAACTAATCCACATCTGCCAACAAGAAAAGCTCATTGAATAGCTATCACTAATTTTATTACAGTGCATAGTAACAAAGCATTTAATCCAATTGAATAGGACCAAAAGATCATAAACTTAGAACTGGAATCAGGATTGTGATATTAACGAAATCATTCATCACAGAATCAGGGATTCCCTTCAGAGTTGGAAGAAACATCAACACTCACTTACTCCTAGTAATATTAGAAAAGAATTCTCACTATAGCATAACCAATAAGTAGCCACTACAGCTCATGATTGGTGGCCTTTAATGGGAAATGGGAGAGGAGGGAGCTGCCTACTGTAAAAACCTATTCCACTTTTGATAACTATAATTGTTGAGAATTTGTTACTAACATTAAAGCTAGATTTCCTGCTTTTCTACCTCTATTCCATATCCTGATTTCTGCACACCAGTAACAAATAATGTCTTACCTTTTTTCCATATGGTGTTCTCAAATATTTGAAGAACACTATTATGTCAATGACTTTTTCTTCTCTAGGATATGACCCCTTTTGAACCCAACATTACAATATAAACTTCTCTCTTTGGCCTTTAAATCACTACACAATCAGTCATCAGTCTTATTATACAACAATATTTTCTTATATTCTGTGGTCTGGTCAAAGTGCATTTGCTGCTCCTTGTCATACATTAGGTTCCAACCCTTTGCACTGTCCATATACCATGAGTAGAATGGTATATTATCTTATACATCTAGTATACTTACTTATAAATCTAGAATCTCTTGTTTTTTTAAAAAAAAAAAAAACAATGCTCAAGAGACACCTTCTACTTTGAGTCTTTCTTGGTTCCTCTTCTACCACAATATACTTTTTACTTATCTTGTATATACATACATGCATGTGTGTGTGTGTGTGTGTGTGTGTGTGTGTGTGTGTGTGCGTGTGTATTAGAGAGAAAGAGAGAGAGGGAGAGATTTGGGACAGTGAATTGTACTGTATAAATATTTGTCCATTGATTGATTGATTACATATACATAGATACAAGACTTCTTGCACTTCTGGTTGCCCTCCACTGAATGTCATCTATCTTATCAACATCCTACCTAAAGTGCGCTACCCAGAACTGAACCGACTATCCCAGATGTCATACAAGAAACAGAATTCAGAATAATTATTACCTTTTTTCTAATTCCAGGGAACCATTCATCTGTTAATGCAGGCCAAGATTTTGTAACTTTTTGTGACTACCATATGACACTCCTTTTTAAAGCTGAACTTGCAGAGAATTTCTTGTACTCATTCTGTCAGGTGCAGTTAAGTTTGTTCCCTTGTTGGATAACTTTCTAAGAATTGTTTGCTGTGTTTCGATCTGGAAGGTCAATGAGCACAGGCTTTATGACTATTTGTTGGTTATATTATAATGGGGATTTTTTTCTAGAACTAGATGGCTATTAAAGCTTCTTTTAGTTCTGAAGAGAGTCCCTGCTTCTGTGATGCATGATTTCATTGGTAACTATAGACAGCATAAAATACCGGGGAGTATACCTACCATGACAAAATCAGGAAATAAGTGGGTTCTCTGAGACACTTTTTATTCAAATAAAGTCAGATTTCAATAATTGGAGTAATATTAATTTGCCACACGTAGGAAAAACCAATATAATACAAATAAAAATTATACTTACACTAATTTACTTATTCAATTACATTCCAATTAGATTATCACAAAATAACTACATAGAGCAAGAAAACAATAACAAATTCATTTGAAAGAAAAAAAGGTCAAGAATATTAAAGAAATCAATGTTTAAAAATGTAAAGGAATTTTAGCAGTACCAGATCTTAAACAATATCATAAGGCAATAATTATCAAAACTATCTGGTACTGACTAAGAAACAGAAAGTTAGATCGGTGGAATAGACTAGACATATAATAAAAAATAACAAATTATTATAGCAACTTACTATTTGACAAGTGTAAAGACTTGAATTTTGGAGATAACAATTCACTATTTCATACAAATCATTGGGAAAACTGGAAAGCATTCTGCAGAAACTGGATATAACCTGAAATCTTATGCCATTCACTAAGATAAGGTCCAAGTGGATACATGACCTAGATATAAAGGGAGATATCATACTTAAGTGAGAGGAATATGGAACATGTTACCTATCAGGCTTAAGGGTAGAAGAAGAATTTGTGAATAAATACGAGATAGGGAGCAATGTGAGACATAATAGGGACTATTTTGAAAATTAAGTTTAAGAGTTTGTATAAATAAAACCAATGTAGCTGAGATTAGAAGGAAAGCAAAAAATTAGGAAAAATATTGTTTCTTAGCAAAAGGTATTATATTTCAAATATGCAAAGAACTTTATCAAATTTATAAAAAAATGTCATTCATCAATTGATTAATGGTCAAAGAATGTGAATAGGCAGTTTTGGGATGAAGAAATCAAACATATATATGTATGTATGTATGTATGTATGTATATGTACATACATACACATATACGTGTGTGTGTGTGTTCTAAACCATGAATGATTAGAGAAATGCAACTTAAAAGAACTTTGAAATATCATCTCACACCTTTCAGATTGGCTAAAACAGACCTGCACAACATTCAGCCTACAGGTCGCTTATAGCCTGGGACCACATGAAGCCTGCAAAAGGATTTCAGGTAGCCTGAAAAAAATGTAGAGGACATAAATCAGATCTGCACAACATAGGACCCATGGGTCACTTTGGCATGCCACTAGCAGTCCACAGGAAATATACAATGTAGGCCTGGGCTAAAATGTTAGAAAGAGAAAATGAAAAACATTGGAGAGGATATGAACAAATTGGGACACTAATGTACTGTTGGTATAAATGTGAACTGATCCAGCCATTTTGGATAAGTATTTGGAATTGTGCCCAAAATTGGTGTATACCCTTTAACTTAGCAATTCCACTATTAGATCTGTCTTCCAAGGTAATCTGGGATAAAGGAAAAGAACCTATATATATCTAAAATATTTTTAGAGTTTCTCTTTGGGATGGCAGAGAATTAGAAATTGAGGGGATATTCATGAAATGGAGAATAGTTAAACAAGTCATGGTATATTATAGTGATGGAATATGACTGCTCTGTAAGAAATGATAAACAGATTGATTTTAGAAAAAACATGGAAATAGTTGTATGAGATAATGAAGAGTGAAATAAGTAGAATGAACAGAATGTTATATACAATAAAAGTGGTATTGTTTAAAAAAATAACTGGGAATGACTAAGTTATTCTGAATATTATAAATACTCAGATCAAATACAAAGGACTTATGAAGGAAGACATTATCCCACCCAGAGAAAGAAGTGATAAACAGAATTATATACACTATGGTTTTATCAGTTATTTTTCTAGAAGTAGGTAGCATCGTACTTCACATTATTATGAATATGCCTAGTATGTTTTACACATGTGCACATATATACACTTATATATGTGCATATGTGTGTGCATATATGTAAGACCATAATATACACACAAATATGTTTGTATTTGTGTGTCTTTCAAAAGGTAGCTTTCTCTCTTGTGGAGGAGGGAGGGAAGGAGTGAAGGAGACAATTTGGAACTTAAAATGAAATAATTTATTTCAATTTAAAATGACACATGTGTTTGTATGCATGTATATATGTATGTAGGCATGTATATATGTATGTAGATATACACACTCAAGTTTGACAACCCTGAGAAAGAAGCCCTTGAGAACATGGCTTCTAAGATCTTTTTCAGTCCTAATATTCTATATTTTTATGTAGGACTTTACATAGTCAATACTTTTTAATAAAATTGGCAAAATACATTTTCCTAATACATTCTTGATTTCTGCAGTTTAAATCTATAAGTAGCATAAATGTTATGATAATATTTTTGAACATTTTGAAAGTGACACAAATGAGGATTTCTTTTTTAAAAATGTGTATCTATTTACCTCAACTATATGTAAAAAATAATTTTCACACCAACATGGAAGGAGCTAAAACAGACCTTAGGGGATGGAATTGCCTGGCAACTAGGGCAGTTTTCAAATTTTTCAACTCACAAATGCCAAAGATAGCTTCAAAGGTCAGTGGGAAGATTCTCTCACCTGGAAGAGAATCTGGCCCAGTCCTGGCCCTAGCCCCATGGTAGCAGCAGATACAGCTGAAGCTACTTTTACAGCCCTCTACTCAAAAGTCAAGTGAATGACTAGGAAAAAAAAAGCAAATGAGGGAAAAATATTATAGATTCTTATTTCCTTGTTAAAATGTATTTTTTTTAGTTTATTTATTTATTTTTAATTTTCAACATTCATTTCCACAAAATTTTGAGTTCCAAATTTTCTCCCCATCTCTCCCTTCCCTGCACCGCATAACGCCTTACATTCCGATTACCATTTCCCTCAAAATGCCCTCCTTTCTTTCACATCCCTCCCTTCCCTTATCCCCTTCTTCTCTCTTTTCTTGTAGGGCCATTGTATACCCCATTACCTGTATTTCTTATTTCCTAGTTGTATGCAAAAACAATTCTCAACATTCATTCCTAATACTTTAAATTCCCACTTCTCTCCCTTCCTCCCTCCCCACCCATCCAGACTGAAAAGGCAAGCAGTTCAATATAATAGGCTATATATGTGTACTTTTGCAAAAGACTTCCATAATACTCATGTTGTATAAGATTAACTATATTTCCTTCCATCCTATCCTGCCCCCTTTTTATTCCATTCTCTTTTTTGACCTTGTCCTTGCCCAAAAGTGTTTACTTCTGGTTACTCCTCTCTCCCATTCGGCTCCCTTCCACCATCCCCTTCACTCCATTTGTCCCTTTCTCCCCTACCCTACTATAGTGCAAGATATACTTTCATACCAAACTGAGTGAGCATGTCAGTCCCTCCTTAAGCCAAATGTGAAGAGTAAGCTTCTTTTTTTTCCTCTCAACTCCTCCCTTTTCTTTTCCACTGAAAACCCTTTTTATTGTCTCCTTTATGAGTGATAATTTACCCTGTTCCATTTCTTTGTTTCTCCTCCCAATATATTCCTCTCTCAACCCTCAATTTTATTTTATTAGTTATCATCCCTTCTTATTCAACTCAACGGGTGCTCTCTGTGTGTGTGTGTGTGTGTGTGTGTGTGTGTGTACATACATATATATATATATATATATATATACATATATATATATGTATATATATATATATATATACACACATGTGTGTGTATGTATGTATGTGTATGTGTGTGGGGGGGTATGTATTACCACCCGAACTACCCAAATACTGAGAAAAGTCTCAGTAGTTACAAAAATTATATTTCCATGTAGGAATATAAACAGTTCAACTTTAGAAAGTCCTTTCTAATTTCTCTTTCTTGTTTATCTTTCATGCTTCTTCTCTTGATTCCTGTGTTTGAAAGTCAAATTTTCTACTCAGCTCTGGTCTTTTCATCAATAATGCTTGAAAGTCCTCTATATCATTGAAAGACCATTTATTCCCTTGAAGTATTATATTCAGTTTTGCTGGGTAGATGATTCTTGGTTTTAATCGTAGTACCTTGACTTCTGGAATATCACATTTCAAGCCCTACAATTCCTTAATGTAGAAGCTGCCATGCCCTGTGTTACCCTGATTGTACTTCCAAACTACTCAAATTATTTCTTTATAACTGTTTGCAATATTTTCTCCTTAACCTGGGAATTCTGGAATTTGGCTACAATATTCCTAGGAGTTTTTCTTTTTGTAACTCAGTAGGTGATCGGCGATTTTTTAAAATATTTATTTTGCCCTCTGGTTCTAAAATATCAAGGCAGTTTTTCTTGAAATTTTCATGAAAGATGATTCTAGGCTCTTTTTTTTTGATCGTGGCTTTCAGGTAGTTCGATACTTTCCAAAACTCTCCTGGATTTATTTTCCAGGTGAAGCATTTTTTCAATGAGATATTTCACACTATTTTCTATTTTTTCATTTTTTTTGTTTTTGTTTTCTAATTTCTTGGTTTCCCATGAAGTCATTAGTTTCCATCTGTTTCGTTCTAATTTTTAAAGAACTATTTTCTTCAATAAGCTTTTCAACCTCCTTTTCCATTTGGTTAATTCTGCTTTTTTATGCATTCTCTTCATTAGCTTTTTGGGCCTCTTTTTCAATGAAGTTAGCCTATTTTAAAGGCATTTTCTTCCACATTTTTTGGGGGGGATCTCCTTTATCAACCTGTTGATTCACTTTTCATAATTCTCTTGCATAGCTCTCATTTCTGTTCCCAATTTTACCTCCATCTCTCTTGATTTTCAAAATCCTTTTTGAGTTCTTCCATGGCCTGAGACCACTGCAGATTTATTTTGGAGGTTTTGGACACAAAAGCTTTGAATTTCTCTGATGTTATGCCTTGTTCTCCATCATCCAAATGGATGGGAGAAAATACCTTTTCACCAAGAAAGTAATCTTCTATAGTCTTTGTTTTTTCTCCTTAGAAATATATACTTACTAGATGATCATGTGCATAACTGTGTAAAACTTGGCCTTATAAAAGAAAGTGCCAAGGGAATTATGGCAAGAGTTTTGGCATCTACGTCAATTTCTTATCTTTGTTCAATTATACCTTTGAAAACAGGATATATGAATATCTCTTTCATATGGACATGCAAGGAAAGTTTGTTTCATGGAATAACCATTTTAGAAGTCATGTGAAAGAGCATTCTCTTGAATAATGAACATTTATACTGAGTATAAGGTCAGTTAAATGTGATTATACATATGAGGGTTTGTTTATATTTTTAAGTAGATTTTAATTAAATTTGTTTTGTTACATACCTAAAGTTCAGGGCTCTAGATAACATTATCATTACACATCCTTAAGTTGGGCGAAGATAACTGATTCTCTCCTTTTTGCTTAAAGCTCCCTGCCCTGTTCAGGGCATGCTCAGTCTCTGCTCTGTACAATGACTGCTGTTCCCTGCAGGGAAAGTCACTGTGTGGGCTCTGTCTCTAAGGCTCAGTCAGCAGGATGCTCATATTCAAGCAGAGGCACCTGACTCTTATTTAATTGGCACTGATTTGCCTACCTTGAATTGTGTATTTCATTACCTGGAGAAAGATTGCCTACAAAGTAAATTATATTGATTTCAGCTCATAATGCTATTAGAAGTAAATAGATCAATGTTCATTTTAGTGTTTTAAGCAGCTGACTGAAGAAAATAGCAGGAGGATTTTCTTTTCTAGCTACTGCATTTAGGATTGCATGTCTGCCTTCTTGTGTGCAGTCTGTTTTTTGACTACCTGTGCAAACAGTTGATTCATTTTGGCTTATGATGTTTAAACTGATATAGCTGCACAACAAGTGGAAATTTAGAACAATCTATTCAGGTCCAAAATAATATGAATAAAGAGAGATGTTTTCAGACATCATCCATATATAGAAATATTTATATGTACACATATATATGTATATGTGTACTACTCACTTCTGCCTCTCTGTAACAGAATATATATATATATATATACACACACACACACACACACACACACACACACACACACACACACATATATACTATTATAAACAATAATCTCAATATGATGTGCAATAAGATAGACATGCAGATAGAACACATTCATAAACATTTATGCTTCCTGTATATGTTTAAACATACATATATGTATTTTGAAAGTCTCTGCATACACACATATATGTATATACGCATACATGTACTCTTTCTTAATTTCTCCAAATAAAAACACTGGAAATTCCTGAAATATCAAATATTCCTTACTCTCTGTCACTGATAAAAGCCCGGAAAATTGCTCTAAGACAGTATTTACAAAGCAAATATTCCCTTTCTCAGGAAGAGAATAAAGAGATGAGTTCTTTTTCTGCCTCTGCTCTAATTTCATGATTTTAAGGAAAACTTTTTAACTATTTTATATTTGAATGCTCTGACCTATACATTGTAATATTTTTGAAAGTTTTTTTTCAAGGTTGATACTCCCTTCATTGATGCATATTACACTCCCTTCACACCTTCTTATCATGTATACTTATTGTCCTCATTTTCCCAGAAACTCTCAAAGATGTTTTCTTCAAACTGGTGGCACTCTCACATTTATGGATGGTCCCTTAGGGTACAACCACTGAAATTCTTCATCTCTAGCCTTTCATTATTACTACTAGATCAATTAAATTTGGGATCAATTTCAACATGCTATTTATTGTCACTTATATGATTCTGGGACATAGAATTAGAATTAGCATTAAAAACTCAAACACTCTTATTTTACAAGGGAAGAAAACGAGAAACAGAGAAATTAGATGATTTGCTCAAAATCACAAAAGTAATGAGTTGAAAATCTTATTCTGAACCCAGTTCTCTGAATTCAGATCTAGCAATCCTAGGTCATGGGCAGCCATTGCAGCACCCACTGCAGCAGCAGCTAATGCTGCTACTGGAGCTCTCAGTTTATAGAAAATGGTGGAATCCAGTGGCTGATCTGGGTGGCAGATTGAGTAGCAATCTTAGATGAGGAGGAAGTCTGGCATGGCAGAACTGGTGGCAGTTACAGAGAGTGAATCCCATTTAAAGTTCCAGGAAAGAAAAGAGTACTTGTGGTGGCTCACAGGTTATAGTGCAGAGCAGGAGAAGAGTAAACACCTCTCCCTTGATTGTGCCACTTTCTCAGGAACTGAGAACTTACAGGTCCCTAGAGACATCTCAGAGAACACCTACACAAAACCTCTGAAGCCTGAGATAGTGTACCCTCCACTTGACAAAGGACAGAAAATTCAAGCAACTGGCCAAAATAAATGCTGAAATAGAGGGGGAAAAAGATTATTGGAGGATATTTTTTGTTAAAAAGGTATTTTCTTCTTTCTGTTTAGATGAGGGTGATCAAAGCATACAACTAGAAGAAGATCAAAGCACATACCTGGAGGAAGATAGCAATGTCAAGGTTCCTACATCTAAGCCTCCAAAAAAATGTGCAATGGTGTCAGGTCATGGAAGAGCTCACAAAAAATTTTGAAAATCAAAGTAAGAGAGATGGAGGAAAAAATGAGAAGGGAAATGAAAACTATGCAAGAAAATCACTAAAAACAGAGTCTATGACTTGCTAAAGGAGTCTCAAAAACACTGAAGAAAATAACACTTTTAAAAACACACTAACTTAAATGGAAAAAGAGGTCAAACAAGCCAATGAGGGAAAGAATGACTGAAAAGGCAGAATTGGTCAAATGGAAAAGGAGTTCTTTAAGAACTCTTTACTTCTTAAAGTTAAAGAAGTTCCTTAAGAAAAGAGTTCTTTAAAAATTAGAATGGAGCAGACAGAAACTAATGATTTTATGAAAAATCAGGAAATTATAAAACATAATCAAAAGAATGAAAAAAAAGGAAATGTGAAATATCTCATTGGAAAAACAACTGAAAAGGAAAATAGATCCAGGAGAAATAATTTAAAAACTATTGGTCAGCCTGAAAATCAGGATCGAAAGAAGAGTGAGTGGGAGGAGCCAAGATAGCAGAGTAGAAAGATTCACATAAGCAAGCTCTAAACCCACAGCCCATAAATTACCTATAATTAGGAGCTCCCAACAAATTCTGGAGCAATAGAAGCTGCACAGCAACAGAGTGGAGGAGATTTCTGTTCCAGAGAGCCCTTAAAAACCAATCCCAAAGGTCCATCACACACACACAGCTGCAAAGGTCCCTCCACCCAAAGGCGCACAGGTCAGTGAGAAACATTTCTGGGCTGGTCAAGAGGGGAGTGGGGTGTCTCCATAAATCAGGACCCCTCAGGAGGCAGCAGCAGAGACAGAGACAGCAACAGACCCGGGCTCTCCAAGCAGGCAGGACTTCGGGTCCATTACGAAATGTCTCCACATAAATCCACTGAGGGAACTGAGCATGGGAGGTGGCCCTGCTCCTACCTGAGCACCAGAACTTAAGCTCACCTTAACTGGCAGCCCCACCTGCCACTGAAAGCCCTAAGGCTGGAGAGCAGCATTTGAATCTCAGACTCCAAGCACTAGCTGGGGGTATCTAGGCAGGGGTGGAGAGGAATCTCAGAAGTCAAATAACTGGCTGGGAAAAAGCCCAGAAAAGGGAAAAAAAAATAAGACCATAGAAGGTTACTTTCTTGGTGATAGATGTTTCTGCCCTTCCTTTCTGATGAAGAAGAACAATGCTTACCATCAGGGAAAGATATAGAAGTCAAGGCCTCTGTATCCCAAACATCGGAAATAGATATCCAATGGGCTCAGGCCATGGAAGAGCTCAAAAAAGGATTTTGAAAATCAAGTTAGACAGGTGGAGGTAAAACTGGGAAGAGAAATGAGAGAGATGCAAGAAAAGCATGAAAAATGGGTTAATACCTTGCTAAAGGAGACCTAAAAAAATGCTGAAGAAAAAACACCTTGAAAAATAGGGTAACTCAATTAGCAAAGGAGGTTCAAGAAGTCAATGAGGAGAAGAATGCTTTCAAAAGCAGAATTAGCCAAATGGAAAAAGATGTTCAAAAGCTCACTGAAGAAAATAGTTCTCTCAAAATTAGAATCGAACAGATGGAGGCTAATGACTTTCTCAGATCAAGAAATCATAAAACAAAGCCAAAAGAATGAAAAAATGGAATATAATGTGAAATATCTCATTGGAGAAACAACTGACCTGGAAAATAGATCCAGGAGAGACAATTTAAAAATTATGGGACTACCTGAAAGCCATGATCAAGAAAAGG
>JAQQSK010007719.1:0-13849 GCA_028658325.1 Potorous gilbertii | reverse complement strand
TTTTCATACCCTAAAAGCTCAACCAAAAACCTTCCTTTTCTCTGTAGGTTGACTATTTGTAAAATGTCTCAAGATACAAAGAGGAAATGGCTCAATGTCTCAGGCAGGGAGAGTTCCAGATGGGGCAGCGGAAGTGCCATCTACAGTGGAAAATTGTATGAAGGATGGGAAACAGAAGAGGCCAAGATTGGAGGAGCAGGTGGGGGAGTAGGACATTAGTTCAGATGTAAGATAGATGTATCATAAAAGTATTTGTTTTTATGTTTAGCTTTAAAGATTCTTTATATCATGTCTATAATACTCTTCAGTACATGATTGTGTTTAATCTCAGGATGATGAAATAAAAGAGCAGAAACAGTAGAATCGTTACAGGTGTTGGAAGACCATGGTTAAAGCCCAGCTTTACGGTTTTCTCAGAGAATCAGTTTATTATGTCATGAGGTTCTTCATTATTTCATTTTACTTTTATCTTAGAGGTACTATTGTGAGACAGTGTTAGAATGTGGGAAACAGTTCCACAGTTCTTTTCCCCTGCTTATTTCCACATTTGTCCTCCTTATATTAAGGATTAGAGTATTTATGTTACTTATGTACTAGTTTTTAAAACTTTTATGCTCCTCAGGAAAGAAAACTAAGTATTGAAGAGAATTTTAAAGGAACAACTCTTTGTCATCTTTTTTAAAATTCAAGTGTATAATAAAGCAGGATTTGCATTTCTCTTTTCCATTTTTTGAGATTGCCTTTCTCTCCCTTATTGTGATACAAACTGATTTTGCTTCTGTGACTCCCTGTTCCTTCTGATGTTACTGTTGCTTTAGTACTATAACTATGAAGATGACCTTGGGATTAAAATAAGCAATTAGGGAAAAGTAGACATAATTTTCAATTAATCCTTTTTTTTTTTCCACTTCCTGCTTTTGTTATTTGGCTGTCTTTTTTTCCTCAGGGTAGCTCATTAAGAACCCCTGATCCTCATGGTCTCCTTTTTTTTTATCCCAGCTCAGTTTTTAGGAAAGACTTTTAAACAGTGTTGCTTAACTTATTTCCCAAATTTCTGTTCTGAGGAAAGCAGTTGAGAAGGGGGTACTATAGGGTTATACTGCTATATTTCCTTCTGAGGGGTTATACTTTCCCCCCAACATGAAGTAAGGGGAGAATAAGAGGCATAGAATGGGGAAGGAGTTTTGTAAATCTGATTTAGTTAATTGAGTGGTCTATTCCCAGAATGTCATTTTAAAGTTTGTACTATATAATTCAACATTAAATATATGCTTTTTGTAGTCCTTTTATATTTTTAGTGTATATTAGTTTCATTTCCCAAACAGATTGTAAGCTTCTTTGAGAGCAAGTGTCATCATACTTTATCCCCTTAGAGTACCTAGCAAAGTGCTAGGCACAATAAATACCTGGTTTATTAAGTTAATGTCACATATCTATATTCTCATGCTTTCTGAAGCTAGATAGCTAGACAAGGTAATCTAATTTTAGTGTTTTTCTTTTATAAAAGACCAAACCTCTTAGAAGACACTGAAATGAAGAATAAAATCTGAGTGTTAGTTGTTTGTTTCTTTTTCTACTAAATTGATAGTAAAAATTACTTTAATTGTAGTGCTTTAGTTTCTATAGTGAAGAGAAAACATCTAAGTGCGCATGACTAAACTTTTTACATTGAGTAAAACATCCATTTTTACTGAGCACCATTTGATTTGTGTTGTACTGTATCAAAATTAGATACCCATATTGTAATTAGATTATCTAGCCTGTCCTGCTGGTTTTCAGTATCATGGTGATTATCTTAGTGATGGCATTCGAGTTAAGGCAGTCATTATTTTTTGACCTTTTCTTGCTGTCATGAAGGTCTAGAACCCTTTAGTGACTTGAAGGTCTCAAGGTGTAGAATTTGCCAGAGACTGAGGGGGTGTGCCAGTCTTATCCTGTATGATGTTTCCTTGAACCATGCAGGCCTTTCTCATGGCCTTGACATGAAAGAAGAATATTTAATTCAAGAATTAATATCATCTCTGTAGAATATAATTCTGTATTAACAATCAGTCACCAAGCATCTTTAAAGCACCTACTATACAAGGCATTGTGCCAGGTTATGGGGATACAAATGCAAAGAGTGAAACAATCTCTGCCTATAAAGATCTTTCTCTTACTCCTAGAGCCTTCTTTGGACTGCTCCCATTTCCTTTGAGTTTTTAAGGGCTTTTAGAGTAAAGATGCCAAGAATTAACACATCTCTTTCTGGACACATATTAGTGATAGCTGTAGAAAACTTTCCCCCTTCCCCTTCTTCTCCTTCTTTCCCTTGCCATTGTAGGAAACTTTGGATTCTACTTATTAGGCAGAAATAAAAATCTAACATGTCTCACATTCTGAATTTGCATGACATTTCAAAATAAACCAATCGTGTAAAAATACTTAAACTGTTCAAAAGTAAACTAGTTGTTTTCGAGATTTTGTTTTTGGTAAAATTTACTTATTTTTAAAGCTTAAAAAAAATTTAACTGTTGAAGTTTGCACCTGTAGAATATCTAGTTCTTTGAACTATTTTTCTGTAGTCCCATGTTTCCATTTTTATACTTCAGTCAAGCATTTAAGAGTCTTGGATAAGTAGTTTAGGGTAACAGAATGATGGATTTTGAATTAGGACACGAATTTGACATTTGACTGATACTGTGTGATCGTAGGGAAGTCCCCTCACCCCTCTGGCCCTCAGTCACCTTAACCTTTTTAGCCTGTTTCCTCATTGCTAAAAAGGATGATAATTGTTCTACCTACTTTGTGAGGTTTTTGTGAGGAGGGAGCTTTATAAACCTTTAAAGCATTATATAAATATGATTTTTTTGTTGTCTACATTAGAGGCGAAGAGCTGTAGGACTGTTGTTATATAACATACAACATCCATAGTGTAAAACGTAGTATATATTCATATAGAATATGAATCCAAAACTGTGAAAAGAGATAATTAAAAATTATTTACCAGCATTTATTAAGATACTATATTCAGGGAATTTTGTGAATTCCCCCTCTCTTCCCCCAGCAGATTGACCTTTATGATTAATTGTCATAGCCTAACACCAGTATATAGAGAGCCACAAAAGTTCAGAGTGAAAAGGGCTTCAGGGACCATCTAGTCCAAGTCATTGTCCCCAAAAGAATTTCCTCTTCAATATGCCTGCTGTGGGGTGATCTGGCCTTTGTTGTACCCCTCTTATGGATATCCACTTATGGATAACTCTTGTTGTTTGGCAGGTTTTCTTAACATTGAGCCTAAATTGACCTCATGCATTTTCCACTCCTTGCTCCTATGTCTGCCTGAAGTAGAACAAATCCTCTTCCAGCTGAAGGATTTCATTTGTTAAAAGCTAACTATCAAATTCCTTCCGAGTCTGCTGTCCTCCAGACTGGATATTGCTAGAATCCTTGAGGTTCTGCTAGTCCTCATGGCCCTTTCATCATCTCCCCTAGATGCTGTCCAGTTTATCGATGTCATTTGTCAAATGGCAGGCAGCTTGGTGGTGTAGTGGATAGAATGCTGGCCCTGGAGTCAGGAAGATGCATCTTTCTGAGTTCAAATCTGACCTCAGGTACTTGGTAGTGCATAACCCTAGTTAAGTTACTGAACTCAGTTTCCTTATCTGTAAAATGCATCTTTACCAAGAAAATCCCAAATAGAGTCATGAAGAGTCAGATATGACTGAAAACAATTAAACAACAACAGTGTCCAGGATGGAATATAATATTTCTGGTGTCGTCTCACCAGGGTTGAATTCTGCAGGACTATCTTCTTATTTCTAGATTGTTAACGGTTTCCTTTATGCAACCTATGCAAATAAAATCACATTGGTGTAAGATTTAACATGTTTCTTTTGAATTTAATTGTATTATTTTCAACATAGTGCTCAGCTTGTCACTATCTTGTTAACTGACTTTGGGGATATCCACAGTGTTAAGTTATTCCTCAAATCTTTGCCTCATCTGTATACTATCTGTTGGTGGCTGATTCAAATCATTGATAGTTGATAAAAAGGTTAAGTTTCCCAGGACCAAGCACAGATCCATGGGATTTCTGGTGGAGATCACTTCCCCAGAATAAGTCAGCCTGGAGAGTTCTCTGGGTTTTCTTTTTGAAGCCTATTCAGCTAGATCTAAATCCATTTGTAGACTAGCCTATATCTTTTCCACAAGAATAACATTAAAGACTTTATCAAATTGTGTTTAGAATGAACAGTAATTAAGGTTAGCCTGCACTTAGTGAGCACCTAACAATTTACGTTAAGAGGGAAAGGGCCTAGAAACATAATAGAGAGTCAAGTTTTGATGTGAGGAAAATAAGGTAGTTTTAAGTTTTGAAAAATATTTTTAAAAGAGGCATTAAGTCCTAGTGGATAAAATGAGTAACTTTTTTTGTAGTTGGGAAGATCTGGGTTTAAATCCAGACTGTGATACTAACCTTGCTTTTGACCCCAGGAATGTCATTTAACTCAGAATACTTTTCTGAATCTTAGACTTACCCCTAAGTTGGTGGAATAAGTTATCTAAACTGAGAATTCATTGATTCTTGAGTATTAGCATATAAGCAGTCCAAAAAATTACTTACAGAATAGTAAAAAAATGGTTGATGTTGATCATTCATCATGGTAATTTAATTATCTTTGGTTAGAGGAAAAGATCAGCAATGAAAAGCTATATAAAATTATGTAGATTTAGAAAATTATCCCATGGAACTAGTATTCTTTTTTCTGTAGCATTGTGTATGTTGTACTTTAAAGCAATTTTTGTGAATTTTGAAAAAGAAATTATTTCTTGGTGTAAGAAAGCCTAAAAAACCCAACTCTATTTTTACTTCCAAATATAAATAGTAGACTAGTATTCTAAAACATTTTTAGTGTTTTTACTTATATTTATATATGAGTCAAACTTTTATAATGGTGTGCAGATCTGTTATGTAAATGGGTCAATATTATCATAACATAATCCTGTACTTGCCGTATTTCTTTTAGGGGAAGGCAGCCAGCATCCTTTTGGAGCCATGAACATTACCCGTACTCCAACTGTTGCACAGATTGGCATTTCAGTGGAATTACTGGATAATCTGGCCCAACTGACTCCTGTAGGGAGTGCTGCTGTATCATCAGTTGATTCTTTCACTCAGGTAACATAATGAAAATAGAGAACAATTTAGTGTACTTCAAAAGTCAGCCTGTTGGATGTATAAATATAAACATTTTTTTAAAAAAAATCACAAAAATATTAGTCACCAACCTATGCATTTAGAAGCTGGTCTACTTGTTTTCCCACCAAATATTTTCGACAGTTGAGAATTATCCAGTGTGTTAATTTTTACATTGGAAGATTAGCCAAGTGGATTACTTTTCCAGCTGACATTTACACAAATCTGTCAAGAGACTGTGTCCTATGAGTCTCTGACATATTATAAAGTGCTGTGCATCAAGAGTGCATAAGCACTCTGCTTTAATTGAGGAGGGGAAGATCAGTAGTATTTTTTGTCTAATTGTGATCAGAACACTAAAAATGCATTGTTTTCAAAATTAAAATAGAGAAAGAAGATTTAAATATAAAGAAGAGGTTCTTTTTGTGTTAAGTATAAAAAGGTTCTTTTTGTGATATGCTATCACATTGTTTACTGAATTTAAAAATTAATAGCATCTAATGCAGATACATTAAAGAAAACAACAAAAAAGTTCTCAGAAAGTGTGTGAGTTCAAATGAGTTTATAACATAGGAAAGTATTTCTTGTGCTGTCATTCATAGAGTGATGTAAATTCACTTAATTACTTGAAAAATGGGAACCTGTATGTTTATGGTTTATTTCTTTTAAAGAGACAGTGGGTCAAAATGGATAGTATTGAACCTGAAGCCAGGAAACATTAAAGCTTTGAGACTGGTTTTTTGTTTTTTGAAAGACCTGGGAGTATTTATGTTGAGAAAAATATTTTTTTCTTTTTCTACAGTTACTCAAAATTTTGTAACCACTTGTAACCAAAATTGGAAATGACTTGATAAGGACTGCTTCTGAATTATAAAGTCAGTCCTAGAGAAACACTTAGGACTTCTAGAACAATATAGCATGCTGAAAATCCACAAATCTATCAAAACCTATTTAAGGCAGAGATGCCCACATTTTAAGACTGCAGTTAACTTTGGGGTATGAATAATAAATAGTTCAAGACTTACTGTTTGACAAGATGAGAAAGAAATCTCATTTCATAAATAATTAGACATAATTATTAGTACCTTAAAAATAAACAGTATATTTTTGGCATTATATAATAATTCATAAACTATTTATTTACTTTTCAGTTTACTCAGAAGATGTTGGACAACTTCTACAATTTTGCTTCATCTTTTGCTGTGTCTCAGGCCCAGATGACACCAAATCCGTCTGAAGTTTTCATTCCAGCAAATGTGGTTCTGAAATGGTGTGTGAAATTATATATTTTCACTTTTAATAACATTTATTTCCTGACTGTACATTTGTAAAATCAGAGGGAATGAATGTGTTCTATATTGTCAGGAATATTGACTTCGGAGTCATTAGATTTCCATTTGAACCTCAGATCTTCTATTTACTAGAGAGCATATTACTGTAGAAAGAACACTGACTTTGGAGTCATAAGACCTGGCTTCAGGTCATGCTTTGAAATATCTGTGTGACCATGAGCAAATCACTTAATCTCCCTGGAACTCAGTTTCATCATCTGTAAAATGAGGACATATGAGTAGATGGTTTCTGAGATGTTTTCCTATCTGTGTGACCTCTGGGTCTCAGACATTTTACTCATCAGATAATCTCTAAGGTCATTCAGTTATAAATCTGTTGGATCTTGTGATTGTTGCTGGGTTTTTTCGTTGATTGTCATTTTATAGCCAAATACACTTTTAAAGGAATTGTCTTTATCTCCTCTTTAACAATAAGTAGTTATTAGCTGGTTACTTGCATGCTGTTAAGTTATGTGCCATGGAGTTAGAGAGTACAGTTGTGCCAATCAGACTCATTTACGATGACTTACGGTGGACTGTCTCTACCATAATTACCCCTAACCTTGTTACAACCTTGTGCTTAGCACTTTATCTCCCAGGTAGTTTTCCCACATGCCATCCTGTTGTAAGAGCATGAGAACATAGGTTTAGAGCTGGAAGGGACCCTCAGAAGCCATGGAGTCCAGGTGCTCATTGTATGAGGAAACTGAGACCCAGAAAAGTACAGTGACTTGCTTAAGGTCGCACAGGTAAACCCAGGTCTCTTACCTTCAAAGTCGCTACTTTTGCCCCTCTACCATAATGTTTTCTAGTCCAGAGTATCAGACAAGTCCTAAGTTCTGGTGCTGCTAAAAAACAGATTAAAATGTAATTGGGAAATATTTAGGAAAATAGATAAAAATAGAGTTATCCCTTCCATATTGTGACTTGCCCCATCATATGTATCACAATATATTGTGGGTTGTCATTAGAAACTAAATGGGAATTTTTTGGGAGTTTTATAGAAGCCACAGACAACACACAAAGGCCATCAGACAACACAGAAAACGTTTAAAAACACAGAAATGCATAAAATATATGCATACTATTGTATAGTATCTTCTTTGGTATGGAGGGCCAAAAAATTTTACGCAGATTTTCCATCACACAGGGGAACCACACCCCTAACCCTTGCGATGTGGAGGGCATGTAATTGTGCAGTAGAACATAATGTTAAGAAGTTTCTAGGTCAGTGTGGGCCATTGAAACGGGTGACCCATTTCTGACTTGAGGTGGATGTCACTGTTTTAGTTCACCTTCCTCACTTCATAGATGAGGATGGTGAGTCTCAGAGATGTTAAGGGACTTGTCCAAGTTATGCAGGAGGCAGGTAAAAGGATCTGAATGCATGTCCTCTGACCTTACATCTGTGCTCCACCACAGATCCTCGGCAGCTCTGGTTGTCCCTCTATACGGAACTACACCTTATAAAGTTCTTTCCCTTAATGTCATGTATTCATGGAGTTGATTATGGGTATTGTGAGAGATTCTTATGCATAGATATGTGTGTGGTTACTGCCCTAGAGGATTTTAAAACCAGGGAGGGTTTTTTTTAATACATAAAAGCAAGAAATGGTATCTGGAGATTCTTAGAAATATTGTGTTAAAGATTTTAAGTTAATTTACATGTACTTTGAAGACATATCTAGAAAGACAAAATTTAGTCATATCAGCCTTGAGTGTTTACGGTTTAAAAGCAGTAATGGTCTCCATAAAAATCAGGATATGCTACTTCATGGGATTTTTATACTTTTGTAGTTTGCTACAAAATGTATAGCTATAGGTGATTTCAAGTTCCATGTTTTTTATACTTTGTAGGACAGCATTTTGGAATGAGGTAATGTATGTAAAGGCAAAGCACTTTATGTACCTTAAAGCTCTACGTACATTTCAGCTATTAATAATAATTAGTTCTGTCAGCATGGGTGGCATAGGAGTTGAACAAAATTTAGGCTTAGAGTTGAGAGACCTATATTCTAATCCAGCTTCTTGATTCTTATTAGCTTTGTAACCATTGTAAAACACTCGAGGAAATAACTAAATTTCTTCATCTGTAAAATGGAAATAATACTTGTAGTACCTACTTCAAATGAGGTTGTTTTGAGGATCAAATGAGAAAGTGTATATAAAGTGTTTTGTAAGCTTTCAAATAACATAAATGTCCACTATTAACATTATTACCACAATGGTCCCTGATTGCTTTGAATTTGAAATTAAATGAATGCCAGTGAAATTAAAATACCTAATTGTAACTCTTTACTAGGTAGTTGCTCTCCACCCCCTTTCTATTTGCTAACTGTTTTCATTTTCTGCTATACCTTGACTTGTGCATAATTTGGTAGATGGCAAGATACCATTTTAATTTTCTTACATGTAATTCTGTTTACTTTCTTTTCTAGGTATGAAAACTTTCAAAGGCGACTAACCCAGAACCCTCTTTTTTGGAAAACATGATTTAAATAAAATAATTTTTAAAGGGTTCTGAATCATTGTCATATTTTGAAGATAGTAAACCAACCACCATTTTAAAAGCATGAGGATAAAAGAATAATGAAAGCTAAACTGAAAAACTGCTTCATAATTATTAAACCTAATTAAAATAAAAAATTTAGATTAAAAACAGAAAACCCAAAATATTCTCACTGTTTTTTTCTTTACAGATTAAAAAACCTATTCAAAAAGAATAAAAGCATTTAATCTGAATATGCTCTAATTAAAATAGATTTTTAACAGTCAGGATTTTTATGCCTCTTTGAGCAATATAAAAGTTAACCAAAAATGGCATCTCATTTATAAATCTCTTTAATTTATTTTAACAGTTTTCTTCCAGATTCAATAACCAATTATATATAAAATTCCTTTTGTAGATTTCTCCCTTTAAAAACTTCATAAATATACAAATTTCCTTGTACTAGGAAATAACATAGGGCTAGTTTTTTCTTATGATTAAAGTAATCTCAAGTTATGAAAAGTGGCTGCATTTTATATTCTGAAAGCTCATACTTTTTTTCTGCATGTTTAGTCAAGTTGTAATATTTGTTAATGAGCACATAATGCTCTAGATTTATAGAATATTGAAATTTGTTAACTGTGCATGTTTAGAATAAGCTTGGGGTCAGAGGGAGAGAGAATTAAAAAACACTTTTCAACTTTGAAAAATCTTCATGCTTTTAAAAAAATACTTCTCACACAAATAAACATTATGTAAGCCAGGTTTCTTGATACTGTTTTTGTGCCTATTGATGGAAGGGCAACTATGCTTAGAAATTCTTAATGTTAACCAGTCTCTCTTGATAATCCAGTAGGATTGATGTGGTCATATTTTTGATACTGGTGCTTTGTTTTTTTTTTTCTGTGACCCTTTATGATCATGTTTTCATAATTTACATTAGTTTTAAGTAATCTAGACTTAGTTTCACTATACCATTCCATAAGGGTTAGATCCTGTATAACTGGTGTTCTACCATTGTAGAACTTAAATAGTTACTCTTTACAGAGTTAAGGAAAAAGAAACTGAGATAAGCATTGCCACCTGCTTTTACTTTGTAACTTTGTTTCAGCTGTAATGATGATTAAGTGGGAAAAGCTAGTAAGCGCTATTTCTTGTCATGTTGACAGATATGCTATCTCTTTATGACACATTTTAAATAGGGTGGTTTGAAAGTCTTCATGAATTTAGTTTTTTTAAAAATCATTTTACTTGATTTTTTTTTGCTGGGAAGAAGCAACAGAAAGGCCTCACAAATTCCCTTCTCTTTGGTTCCAGTGGACCAGTCTGACATATTAGTGAAGTGCCCTCACTTCAATTTTTTTTTTTTAAGAAACCGTTGTCAGTTTTATTTTACCGTAATATACATTTATACAGGTGGTACTAAAAAGGCTCTCACACAACAGTTCAGTGAGTTATTCCCTAGTTTCCAGAAGAATGCATGCTGTTACAAATGAGAAATAGAAACACTGTATTAAAGACCTAAAAATACAAACATTATATAAACATTCAAATTAACTGTTAGAATTTCATACAGATAAATAAGGTAAAAATTACTTTACTTTGTCAAAGTAAAGAGAAACTCATGGTTTCTCATCAGTATACTAAAACGCTATCGATGCCAGAGCTACTGTACAACTTTGTCAAAGAGTTCAGACCATGTTATCTAACAGGATTAAAATGATTTTGTTCTGGAGAATGCTTTATTCTAGTATTCAAGCAGGTAAGTAACCAAAACAAAATAAAATACAGTATTGGAACCATTTCCAGAGGAGTCTTTAGGGAACTTGCCTAAGAACTCCAGGCCTTACTATTTGGTAATCTGCAAGAATTGAGCTTGAAATGAAAAGTGCCCACCCAGGTGGGGGAGCCCCCACCCCCTTAAGAAAAAACAAACCTGATTTTTCATAAACTTGATGTAGAAAGCCCACATCACTAACAAGCATCTAGATGACCAACCTTGGTTCGGGCCCCATCTTCACTTCAATTTTACTAAGCTTATTACCTCATCTCTTAGCTTATTGAAAGGATGCTCTTTTGGGTGACACAAGGGGAAGAGCTGTATTTTTGTTGTCAGTGCTTATATGTTTAAGAATATTACCAAAATGTTCTACTTAGATGTGATGTCATTGAACTTTGCAGAAGAATAATAACTAATGTCACCCAAATTTTATACGGAGGCCAAAATTTGTTAGACTGGGTTCTGTGGACCACGGCAAATGATTTTTCATATGAAAATAACATGACCTATTGTAATACCTTTGCATACAAAAGGTAATAGTTTACTTGTATTTAAAATATTTGGCACAAATAGAACCTCTCCTCTCCCCCCTACCCCTCAAATGAGAGCTTATTGGCAGTTTAAAAAAAAAGTTTCAGGCTATAAAATATTACCAATTCTAGACTGTGTGCTGGTTTTATATTGGTCAGATTCCCAGAAAAAATATGCAACCTCCCTTTGGACCAGTATGGTACTGTTGTTTTTATTCAGACAAACCAAAACTTCTTAATCAGTTCTTGCTTTACGTATATTTGCATTATGCAAATTTGACTTTATGTAAAGAATTCTGAAAGAAATCCACATTCCAAAAAAAAGTCTGTGTTAACTTTACTCAACAGTACTGTACTCTTTCTGTCTGTTCCTGCCCCTCTGCTAGGTGCTAGGGACTGCCACCCCTGTGCAAGAAACAAAACAAAAAATCCTCTCCAAGTGAAATCTGAAGAACTGACACTTTACCATCTCACTCTGGATTGGGGGCTTGGCTTGAGATCTTTGGCAAAGAAAGTAGACTTTGACCCTGCTCCGCCCACATGTCCAGCCCTGATCTTCTGTCCCTCCCTGCTAAGTACCATGTATCTATCCCCTTACCCCTTTTTCCATGTTGCTAGTCCTCTCCTGTCTGTGTCTGGCTCCCACATGTCTGTGCTCCACCGTGTTCTTCCTCTTGGTTCAGGTTGGCTTCCTTCCCACCCTGGCCTGGCCACCTTGTGTTCCTGCTTCTGCTCTTGCTTCTCAGTGCCCTGCTACCTGTCCTAGAATCTTGTTCTGGCCCCCTCCCTCTACAGATAGGTAGTCTGCTTCCTGCCTCCCTCCCTCATTTCTACAGGTCTGTATGCAAATTTGCATTATGTAAAAATTGCTTTATATAGAGGTCTGCACAACAGTTCACTTACATAAAGTGAGAACTGCCTATTTATTTCATGTATATATTTGCTTCTCCTGTGTTTTTAGGTTTTGTTTTTTTCATGACCCAGGGACACGACAAATTTATTGGTAGTGTTAGGGTTATCTCTTGGTAAGAATGAGAATTTAAGAAACAGGCCCACAAGTATAGTAGTTGAGTGTGTTGTTCATCTCTCGTTGTCGAAGAAGACCATGCCATCAGAGAAACAATGACTTTAAATCAAATAATAGTTTTTACATGTAATTCAGCATGAAAGGGATTGCTGGTTGTATATTACAATCAGTACTTCATATATGTATAGTTGTCACAATTAGAAGCAACATTTTTACATATAAAGAAAATGGTTTAACTATTTCTGCATATACTAAAACAGTGCTTTTTTTCAGCGTGCACAAATGACACAAGACGGATGGGGATTTGCATATTTGTCAGGTTGCGCATTGCCAGTGCGTGGTATGGTTTGACCATAAAGCTAACTTAGCCATGAGGAAAAGGAATAGTATTGTATGCCTATTGGAAGGATTGTTCTCCTTTGGATTTTTCTAAATACAAAATGTCTTTCTGACTACCTTTCCCTCCCTCTAGCAGTTTGAGCATCCAGCAAGTATAATGGCAGTGTTTGAAGTTTAATTCAGTTTTATGTTTTATCCATAAAGCATGGATGGGCTAGTTAACTCTTGTGAACTGCAGTCTGGCACCTTTCCTGATCTTTCTTAGTTCCTAAGGGAGCTTTGAATTTTTCAGAACTGCTGATTTTTCCATTTTAAGAATTGGAATACCAACAAGCATGACCTCGGGAAGACCCTGTCATTGCACTTTGTACATAATTATCTAAATGGTAGGAAGTTGAGAGTAAGTGTAAATTGTGAGCTTATCAAATGGTAGTTGTACCTTTGGGATTGTTATATACACAATGAGTGCAGCTGATGAGGAAAAGGCCTATCTAGTCTTAAAACTTGGTTTTGATACCTTAGATAAGTAATGAAAATCATTCTACTAAAATAACTTAAGTATTGAAACTAGGTAATTACTTTTTTAAAAATTAAACTCCCATCTGTATTCAGACACCAACAATTCTTTCTCTGGGGATGGATAGCTTTTCATCACAAGTTCTTCTGAGTTGTCTTGGATCATTGTATTGCTGAGAGCATCTAAGTCATTCACAACTCATCTTACAGTATTGCTGTTACTTTGTACTTTGAATCAGCTCATGCAAATTTTTCAAGGTTTTTCTGAGACCATCATACTCATCATTTCTTATGGTACAATAGTATTCCATTACATTCATATACCACAATTTGTTCAGCCATTCTCCAATTGATGGGCATCTCCTCGACTTGTAATTCTTTACCCCCAGAAAAATACTGCTATAAATACTTTTGTACATATAGATCTTTTTCCTTTTTTTTTTTTTTAATCTCTTTGGGGATATAGACCTAGCAATGGTATTGCCAAGTCAAAGGGTATGCATGGTTTTATAGCCCTATGGGTATAGTTCCAAATTGCTCTACAGAATGGTTGAATCAATTCACAACTCCACTAATACAGTTTGTCATTGACCCTTTCTGTCCTATTAGCCAATCTAATATAATATGTATGAGATTAGGTAATTAGTTTTAATAATATC
>JAQQSK010007718.1:0-13849 GCA_028658325.1 Potorous gilbertii | reverse complement strand
GCTGTTTTCCTTTGCTTTTCTCTGATATACACATGTTTCAACACCCATGCCTCAGTTTCCTCATCTGTAACATGAAAGGGTTTGATTACAGGTCCTTTCTAATTCTATTTCTATGATCCTGTGATAGCTGCTAAGAAGCTGAGATTGGCAGCTGTATTTTGGAAGAATTAAAAATTTTAAGCAAAAGGAAGGGGGCAATAAATTTGTTTTTCCTAGAAAATTAAATTGCTTTTCACTGCTTGCTTGAGGGAAACCTTGAACTACTGCTCTCAGAGACAAAATTACGTTTCAACTTGTACTTCTAAGCTGTGCAGTGGACTTAAGGTTTTGCTTTGTGAATCCTATGAACTGTTGAAATAAAATGCACAATATAAATCTAAATTCTGTAGTCTCTTTTAACTCCTGCATAATGCCTCCTTTTCATAATTAGAAACTGAAAGGTAGGTGATCAACTTTAAAACTGCCTAGTGAATTCAACCATGGCACATTTTAACGGGAAGGCTGGCTGAGTTTATATAATTCTCAATCTAAGTGTGAATTTTTTCTGTAGGAATAATGAACTTGTTTCCTTTTATATTTTGTAAACCAAACTTGCTCCACACCGAAAAGGTAACAGAATTCATGCACTCTCTGTGACTTGATAATATAAAAATTATGTGCTTGTGTGTATGTGTACATATGCATGAAAGTTTATGTTTGTGTATGCATTATTGCAATATACTCTTGAAAGTGCATCTCACAGGAATTGGTGGCTGTAGAAATGGAATTAAAGTTGTTTTTTCTTCCCATAATATGGATTTTCTCACAAAATTTTCCCCTGTGGGCCATTGCTAGGTTCTGTATCTTCAGTTCTGAGAAATTTTTAAAGGAGCTTTTTCTGCAAAAAAGATAATATGATGGTGATAACAAAATCTGTCTTGTCTACCTCACGTTAAGTATGGCAATAAAATCACTGTAAACTCTAAGAAGATCTAGTAGAAAAGTGAGTTATCAGTACTCTTACAGACCAGACCTGTGATTTTATTGATGTAGAGAACTATGGAACCCAAATTCTTTAGTTAATGTAAGTCAACATCTGCTCTGATGCTTATACTCTTAGAGATGTGAGAGGTAACATGTCATAATTGACGGCTAGTCTCAGAGTCAGAGAGCTGGATTCGAATCCTCTCTCTTACACTTAATTAGTTGTGAGAACCAATCTTTCAGAGTTTTAGTTTCTTCGTAAAACAAGAAGCTTGGATTTAGACAAAGGGACTTCAAGGTATGTTCTAATTCTGTGAGTTAGAAAGGCAGTTAGGCGGCTCAGTGGATAGAGTGCTGAGCCTGGAGTCAAGAAGACATCTTCTAAAGTTCCAATCTGTCCCCAGATACTTACTAGCTATGTGAACCCAGACAAGTCACGTTTGTCTGCCTCAGTTGCTCATCTGTAAAATGAGCGAGAGAAGGAAATGATAAACCATTCCAGTGTCTTTGCCAAGAAAACCCAAAATGGGTAATGAAGGCTTGGACATACTGAAATGAGCAAACAACAAACTATGTGAGTCTTATGAGTTGCTTGAGGTGCTAAGATGTGAAGTTCAGACTCCTCTAGGGTGATGCAGCCACTGTGTGTCAGAGGCAGGATTTGAAACTAGATCTTCTTGAATCTGAGGACAACTAAGAATATATTATTCTTTACTGATCATTTTTTATTTATAGTGTAGTTATTATTATTTAATTTTTTGGTGAGAAGTCCAATTTTTCTCTTTCTTATTGCCTATTTCTATCTGTCTCTGTTTCTGTATGTTTCTCCGTTTCTCTCTTTTTTTCTCTGTCTTTACATACACATGCACACACATGTCATTTCTGCATTGGTAGGATTATTTTGGAAACTGTTACCCTCCAACTGTGCCATTGCTGTCTTTAGCTCCAGCTGTACCCCACACCATCTGCTTGGTTCAATGGCCAACATCTAAAATAGAGATGCTTACATGGCTTATGTGCACATTAACCAATATGATTGGGTTGATATTTATGTGACCAGGAAAGCTGGCATATGGCTTGAAATTTTCAAAGAGGCAAGCTGGAAGCTAGCTGGGAAGGGGTTGAGATGACCTGTTTTTCCGAATTCCTTGGTGTTATAGGAATAGATTCCAAGAAGGCATATGCTTTGATACATCAACAGCATCTCATGGACCTTGGTGAGGGAAGCAAGGCACTAGCATTTGTTGAGTTAATTGTATGGTGCTGCTAAGCAATGTTTGGCCACACTTGACAAAGAGAGAAGGTATGAAAACAATATTGGAAAGTTGGTTTAGTCTGTGTAAAACCATTAGCATTCTGGATGCCAGCAATTTAATTAGAGGAAAAGCAGTTGTGAAAGGTCACAGAGGGACAGAGAGGCAGGGATGGAGATATGGGTTGAAGGAAAGATCTCTTTGGTGGTTTCAGAACCGGCTGAATGACGGTCTTAAAGACTCCTGTTTAATGGATCAATGTCCACCTGTAGGAAGGGGTCTAGCAAACCACTTTGAGGTTTTGGCTGCCCTCACCCCATGATATGCCACATTTTTATTAATAAAGGCATAGAAAACAGACACCAAAATTTTAGTTATCATGAAGCTGGGAGGGATACATACCGGACTGGATCCACAATCAGGTTCTGAAATGATCTTTTTCAAGTCAAAATAATAGGATATTATTGTTATTTTATAATTATTAAGATTTAATATACTAGGGTTTAAAGAGAAAGCAATACATGCGTTTTTAAAAAATCAACTCTGAAAGTAAAGGATGAAGAAGATAATAAATGATATAAGAAATAAAAATTGCAGTTTTAGTAGAAAAAATTTCATCAAGACTCAAAGGTGTGAACAAGTGGACCTAAGAGCTAACGTGACTTTGGGCCACATTATTACAACACTAGAAGTAGAAGGTACAGAATCAATGACAAAAATGATCTTACTGTTCTCTGCCTTGCTTGGTCAGACCACATCTTTAGGCTTGTGCTCAGTTCTGGAAATCGAAGGAATAAATAAAATTTTATAACTTCATAACAATGAATTCACAACAATGGATGTTTTATATATATATGTATATATATGTATATGTATATGTATGTATGTATGTATGTATATATGTATATGTATATGTATGTATGTATGTATATATATATATATATATATATATATACACACACACACACACTCTGTTTACCCTAACTCTTCCTCATTCACAAAGTACACCACAAAGTATTGGAATTTTCTTCCCTTCTGAACCATCACTCTTCTATACAAAACTGTATTAGAGCAAATATAATGCCAAAATGATATATATTGAGGCCACTGTAAATACTTGTTAATAACACATTATAACAAGTGCTAATATTAATAATAGTACTAACGTTAATTAAAAATAAAAATAGCTAGCTTTATATATACTACTTTAAAGTTTTCAAAAACACTTTTGATATGCTAACTCACTTTATTGTCTTAAAAACTTTGTAATAAGATCTACTCAGCACAGCAGCAGCCCTTCTTTCTCCACAGCCATCAGCTACGACCCTTAACTCCCCAGCAACCGTGTCGAAGGGACCCGCAGTTGGCATTGATCTTGGCACCACTTACTCCTGTGTGGGAGTCTTCCAACATAGGAAAATGGAGATCATTGCTAATGACCAAGGAAACAGGACCACCCCCAGCTACATCACCTTCACTGACACAGAATATTTAATCGGTGATGCCGCAAAGAATCAAGTTTCAATGAACCCCACCAACACAGTTTTTGACACCAAACATCTGATTGGTTGCAGATTTGATGAAGCAGTTGTACAGTCAGACATGAAGCACTGGCCTTTTATGGTGATGAATAACACAGGCAGGCCTAAGGTCCAAGTGGAGTACAAAGGGGAGACCAAAAGTTTCTATCCAGAAGAAGTGTCTTCTATGGTCTTGACCAAGATGAAAGAAATTGCTGAAGCTTACCTTGGGAAGGCCATTACAAATGCCATGGTTACAGTACCAGCCTATTTCAATGACTTTCAACATCAGGCCACTAAAGATGCTGGAAAAATCACTGGTCTCAATGTGCTCCAAGTCATCAATGATTGCTTATGGTTTGGACAAAAAGGTAGGTGGCAAGAGAAATGTGTTGATCTTTGACCTTGGAGGTGGTACTTTTGATGTCTCCATTCTTACCACTGAAGATGGCATCTTTGAGGTTAAGTCCACAGCTAGGGACACCCACTTGGTTGGGGAGGACTTTGACAACTGAATGGTCAACCATTTCATTGCGGAGTCCAAGCAAAGGCACAAGGACATCAGTAAGAACAAGAGGACTGTTTGCTGTTTTTGCATCACTTGTGAATGTGCAAAATGCACCCTCTCTTCTAGTACCCAGGCCAGTATTGAGATTGACTCCCTCTATGAAGGTATCGACTTCTATTCATCAATCACTCAAGTCTGTTTCCAAGAGTTGAATGCTGATCTCTTCCATGGCACATTGGACCCTGTGGAAAAAGCCCTAAGAGATGCCAAACTAGATAAATCTCAGATTCATGACATCATCCTGGTGGTTCCACTCAAATTCCCAAAATCTAGAAGCTTCTGCAAGACTTCTTAATGGCAAGGAGCTTAAGAAGAGTATCAATCCTGATGAGGCTGTTGCATCTGGTGCAGCTGTCCAGGCTGCCATTTTGTCTGGAGATAAATTTGATAATGTGCAGGACTTGTTGCTGTTGGATTTCACTCCTCTTTCCCTTGGAATTGAAACTGCTGGTGGAGTTATGACTGTTCTGATCAAATGTAATACCACCATCCCCACCAAGCAGACGCAGACATTTACCACCTATTTGGACAACCAACCTGGTATGCTTATTCAGGTTTATGAAGGTGAGAGGGCAATGACAAAGCATAACAACCTGCTTGGCAAATTTGAGCTCACAGGAAGCCCCCCAGCACCCAGAGGTGTTCTTCCGATTGAAGTAACATTTGACATTGATATAAATGACATCCTCAACGTTTCTGCTGTGGATAAGAGCACAGGAAAGGTGAACAAGATCACCATCACTAATGACAAAGGACATCTGAGTAAGGAAGACATTGAGAGTATGGTCCAGGAGACTGAGAAATACAAGGCTGAGGAGAAGAAGCAGAGAGACAACATGTCTTCCAAGAATTCTCTTCAATCTTATGCTTTCAACATGAAGACTACAGTGGAGGATAAAAAACTGCAAGGCAAAATTGGTGATGAAGACAAACAGAAGATCCTTGACAAATGTAATGAAATAATCAGCTGGCTGGAGAAGAACCAGACTGCTGAGAAGGAAGAATTTGAGCATCAGCAGAAAGAGCTGGAGAAGCTCTGCAACCCCATCATTACCAACCTGTACCAGAGGGCAGGGGGCATGCCTGGTGGATTCCCAGGGGTAGAGCAGCCCCATCTGGAGGTGCTTCTTCTGGACCCACCATTGAAGAGGTAGATTAAACCACAGGAGACCCTCCACACAGCTTTCCAAAAATTGAAGGACTCAAAATTTGTAGCCCAGGTATTAGCAGTCTAAAAGTAACATTTAAGCTACTGTGTAAATCTGAGCATTCTGAATACTTGAATGTGTGCAGAAGGGAGAGAAGTGAACAACATTGCACTTTATCAGTACTGTAAACAAGTGGAAATGCAATTCTTGTCCTGGAGAATAAAAATTATTTTAAATTGGCACCATAAAAAAAATCCTTGTAAATGTTATCATATCCATTTTTCAGGTGAGAAAACTAAGTAAACAGATGTTAAATGACTTGCTGAGGGTCCCCAGTTAGTAAGGTGTAAACTCAGGTGATCTTGACTCTAATTCTTACACTTTCTCTATTTTTGTGAAATTTATAATTAGGAATTTTCACAAGCCTACTTTTTAAAGATCTTATTTCACAAGAATCGCAGAATTTAAGAATGGAAATAGACTCAGTGAGCATCTAGTTCAATCTATTTAGAAAAGATTTCTGACCAGATCATATCCAAGAACTGGGAAAAGAAGGAAAAGGGAAAGAAGGAGCACCCATCAGATCCCCAGGCATCTAATTCCATTTTTGAAAAGCTCTAGGTATTAGCAAGATTTTGTTGTCGTTGTTGTTACTGTCTTGTCTTCTTTCTTGACATTATGACAAAGCTGTCCTCTGAAATTTGTGCTCACTGCTCCTGGTTCATCTTCTGGGGACAAACAGAATAAATTTCCTATAATTAAAAATAAGCTCAGGAGATGACAATTACAGGCTTTTCTTTGTGAAAACTTTTCAAAGTCCTTATTTCATAAGTATTACTAAAAAAGAGAAAGTGGCAGCTATGTGTGGGAGTATCTTCAATGGAGAAGATAAAGGGGAGAATAACTATTTATAAGCTGCCTAGTATGTGCCAAGCCTGTGCTAAGTGCTTTACAAATATGGTCTCATTTTGAGAAAGAGGACTTCGGAAAAACCTGAAAAGACTTATATGAACTGATACAAAGTCAAGTGACCAGAACCAGAAGAACCTTGTATGTGGTAACAGCTATATTATGTGATCAATTGTGAATGACCACTATTCTTAGCAAAACAATGATCTGGTTTTGAAGAATTTATGATAAAAAATGCCAGAAACCTTTAGAGCAGGAACTAATAGTGTCTGAATGCAGATCCAGTATGCTTTTTTTGGCTTTATTTTTCTTGAGGTCTGTGCTTTTTTTTGCAACAAGGCTAATGTAGACATGTTTTGCATGAATGCACACGTATAATCCATGCCAAAATGTTTGACTTCTCTGGGTGGGTGAAGAGGAAGGAGGGATAGAGAGAATTTTGAATTTGAACTTTTTAATATTTTTTGGAATTTGAATTTTTAAAGAATAAATGTTAAAATTTGAAAAAATAAAATTGAAATAGTAAAAAAAAAATCTCATTTGAACCTCAAAACAATCCTGAAATGTAGGTTCAGTTATCTCTATTTTTATAGTTGAGGAAACTGAGACAGACAGAAGTTAATTGATTTTTTCTGGGTCACACACCTAGTAAGTATCTTACGTCAAACTTGAACTCCAAACATGAACTCTGGGTCTTGGCTCCAGACCCAGAGCACTATCCACTGCATTAAGTAGGTGCTGAAAATGTTCTGATAAACAATAATATAGTTGTGTATCAATTATAGGGATAATTTTTGCGATGTAAGGAATTCTTTTTTATTGTGTAGGGAAAAAATAAAGATACATCATTTCCAAATATCAAACAGAATATGAATATTCAAAATATATGTACAATTCTGGTCCTCCAGTGAATAATGCCTTTATGCTCTTTACTTATATAGGTATATAGGTGTATACCTGTAGATTAGTTAATAGTAACAGATGAGATTGTGAGGACATAGAGAGCATCATGAAGGACGTAGAAGACATTGTCATTTTCAAAGTTTATATGTAGTTCTATATCTGGCTTTGTGAGATACTGTGATAAAAATCTAATATTCTCTCCTTTTGACTAATTCTTCATTTATTTTTCTTTTTGTCAGTAGATTACTTTCTTTGATTTGCATGCTAAACTCAGATTTGGGGGCAATATTTATTATTTTCCTTTAATTAAACATTTTTTTAGAAAACTAGCAAATACACACACTTGAGAGATTATTCCCTTGGTCCCTTCTATTCTGTACTTTGGTTACTGTTGTTAATGCTTGTAGAACTAGGCGGGGAATTTCATTTGTACTATGTGACAGTCTCAGGTGTGTTTTGTGCTTTCCATTTCTGAGGGGATTTAAACTATTTGTAATTCAATTACCTAATTTTTAAAATTTCATTAAAACTTTGCATTAAAAAATGTCAAATGGTATTCAGTATTCAAATATTTTCTTTAAACAAAGTAGAAAATTTAGAGGTAGAAAATACCTCTTTGGTGTCTTTTCCTGCTTTGTTAGTGCTAGTTACAAATTACCAAGAAGCTAGAGCACTTAATATGTCTCTAAAACTATTCCATGGATTAATAAATTGAAACCATAAGAGAATAAGGGAAAAGAGCAAATAAAATATTTTCTTATGATTCATTATTGCCCAAGGGAGATTTCAAATGCTCATATTTTATTTCATTTCTCCTCATTTCCTTTGTGTAATAAATACCTTATTCATTTCCCTTTTCACATTGATTTTAATAAATTATGAAGATTATTTTTTCTATTCTAAAGATGTCAACTTCAGTTTGCTGCACGTTCCATATTGGCACTAAATCCTGATATTTCATTTTTCTGAAGATTAAGTCTGGATCTGTCATGTAAAAAATTTGAAATATTTCTAGTGGGTCCCATACATGGGAAATTCAACATATAAAAATCCAGGAAAGAGCTATTATTTATTTTGTAAAAATCATTCACTAGAATATTCTATGAAGTAGCTCATTAACCTAATGCAATTAAAATATGTAAATAATTTATGCATCTTATTTCTTTTTTGTCCCCAGAAACATGTCTTCCAAAAACTAGGAGGGCCAGTAATGGATTGCATGTCTCTTTCTTATCTAATGTCTACTCTAGCTATTTTCAAAGAGGCTCTTCAGTTAGTTTGTTACAATGGATGAATTTTCTGGTAATGGTAGCTCTCAAAAAAGGCCTACTTCATTATACAGAAGTTTTCAAGCCTACAGGAATACTCTTAACAACAAACTTATAGATGCTAAATAGATTGAAATGGGCTGATTCTATATTTCTACCTTGAAAAACAACATGGTGCAGGGGAAAACACTAACTTTACAGTGAGGAGCCTTGGGTTCAAATCTTGTTTCCTCTTCCAACTTTAGTCACAGCTTTCTGGGCCTAAATTTTTTCTTTGTAAAATGAAGGAATTAGAACAGATATCTTAAGTCTCAGATTATTTATCTTAGTGTCAGTTGGTGAGAAATTTTCATACTCTTGTAACACATGAATACAATTATTGTAGTGACATATTAGATGCCAAAAAGACTAAAATTTAGCCAGACACTGTTAATTTTATTATTAATTTACTGTAAAAGATATGGTGGTCTGCCCACAGAATAACTGACTTACAAAGTACATTTTACCCTTTCCTAGACAGGAGGTCAAATTCTTCAGGTAGTAGTGACATAAATGTCCAAGACCATTGCTATCCTTATAACAAAATTTTTCATGCAGGTTTTGATTAAGGAGATGTTTTATGCATGGGAAGTCATGCATAATGTTTTAAGTTCCTCTAGTTCACAAAGTAATAAAAGACATTAAAATTCTTGTGTAAAGAAGTCCTAAAAGTTTCTCAAAATTAGTCAGAACTATCTAATAACTTGGTATGGTAGCAGTTTATGATTCATACTTTATATTCCAGCCAAAGAGCCTACTTGCTAGTCTTTGTACCCACCATTCCATGTCCTGCGGATCTGGTCACTGGACCTACATGACTTGAGAGGAGGAAGTGAGGCTGGTGACCTTCCACAGCCCTCCCTCACTCAAAATAAAGTCAAGTGCAAATCATGTCATCATTTCCCTGATGTCATGGTCTGCTTCAAAAATGAAGGATGAACACAACCATCTCCAGCCTCTGTGTCTTTGTATAAACTGATGACTTCCCCTCTCCCATCCCCACTCTTGGAATACTCTCCCTCTTTATTTCTAGCTCTAGTAATCCCTTGTTTTCTTTAATAGTCATATAGAAAGACTTTTTTGATACTCCAAGGTGTTTATGCAACTTCCTCTATCATTTGCATTGCCTGTCATTTTTGGTTGCTTATTCTGTGCTTATTTCTCTGTGAATAAACTGTTTCTATCTGGTAAGAAGTATACTCCTTGAGGGCAGGAGCTATTTATCCCTGTCCTTGCATTCCCAACGCCAAGCACAGAATCAGGCATGGAGTGTGTACTTTATAATATTCTATTGAAAGACTTTTCTTGTTACTGCTGTTGTTTTTTGTTTGGTTTTTAGAATTGGACTTATTTATTCAGAATTTTCCTCTGATGCTTGAAGATGCCAGATTCTCCCTAAAATAAATGGATTCATCTTTGTAATACCAATAATCTTCCAGTGACACAATATGGTGATGAGTGATAGAATATTAAAGTCACCAAAGAACTGAAGTTGGAGGCAATACAAATGGTAGTAGAGAGGAACATGGTGTGTGGATTGCAATGCATCACCATGCAAGAACTACACAGGAAACACAATATAATGGACATCATTGGTGATACAGATAATTCTTTCCTCTGACCTGGAACTGGAACCAAGGCCTCTAGCCTACTGTAAGTGACCACAGGCATCTTTGCCTCACTGCTTCATCACTCACTGGACTTGTGCTGGTTCCTCCTCACCCCTGCAGCTTCTCATTTCTCTTCAGTACAGCTAGGTCTGGCATTTAAAGTCCCTGTGGCTGGGGCTGAGGAAGCCTTCCAACCCAACCAGCCCCAGGGCTTCTGTCTTGTTGTTTAATAGGACCTAAGACCTAACCTGGAGGTGTTTACTCTTCTCAAAGACCCAAGTTCATCCTGGCACTTTTCTTCAGAACTCCCATTGTCCCGGAAGAACTACTGTCCTTTCCCTACTCTTAATTATTTTTAGCATGCTATATTCATTCTGAGGCATTATTTCATCTCTTTCTTTTTGAGAGGAGAATCTTGAAAGCTGGGAATTTTCTAGTCTACTTCACCCTCTTCCCAGAATCCTCTCTTGAATGGAGTTAAATGTTGATAATAACTAATATTTATAAAGGGCATTCTAGTTCGCAAAATGCTTTATATACATTATCTTCTTTGACCCTCAGTAACTTTGTGACCAATGTGATACAGTTGATGATGATGATGATTCTCATTTTACATGGAGAAGCTATAACTTAGAGGGATTGTTACTTGCCCAAAGTTGTTATCATTTCCATTTTTCATAGGATGAAACCAAGATACGGAGAAACTAAATTACTTCCCTGTGGTCATACAGATTGTGTCCAAACCACAATTATAACCCAGCTCTTCTTGCTCCTAAATCCACTATTTTCATTCCAAAAATAACACAATTTATATCCTTGAAGTTCTACTACAGAGGTGAGCTGGCAAAGAAATGAAATACAAAAGGCAAAATGCTCCAATTGTTATGTCAGCAGCATGAAGGCTGACCCTCCCATACACTGTATTTGGAGACATTCTACCCACAATGAAGAAGATGCCCTTCTGATGAGGGCAAATTTCCTTTTCGTGCAAGCTGGTGTGAGATGAAAATGTTAAGTTTTTACCTTTGCCTTTTCTTCCTAAAAGCAGCACAGACTAAAATGGAATTTATGAGCCTACCTTGATGTTTATTTCACAACAAAATAGGAAACTGCTTCAGAGATTTTTCATCCTAAAAGTTGAAAGAAGTCAAACAGAAATAAATAGTCTCTCTTCTTTTTGTTTCCATCCACCAGGACCAAAATTTGCCAATATGCTCAGGAATATAATGTAGTTCAAACCTTTTGGAACATTTGACTGGCAGATAAGGAAGAAAATTGTCAGTTGCCTGATGACTAATATCAAATTTCAACTATACTGTATTTTCTAAACTTGACATTAAATAATTTCCAGAGAAAATACTATTTCTACCCATCCTCTTTGAAAGTCACTTCTAAGAGTGCCTGCACTTCTTTTTTCTTCTCCCGTGGGAGGTAATTGCTAAAAGAAAAAGTGTTAAGAGAATGAAGAGTAATTTTTCAATGGATATGATACTCAGTGAATAATACTGAAATTAAACTTTAGTTATTCTAAAAATAAAACACTGAATATTTACTCCACCACAAAATTTCTTAAATTTCAGTACATTTCATCTATAAGAAATCAACAAAATATCCAATGTATACAATTTATATAATTTATATAATTATTTATACAATTTATACAGTACTCACCATGTACTATATCAGCTTCTATGCTATACGCTGGGGAAACAAGAACATTGAAGGAAAAAACATTTTTTGTAAAAAGATTATATTTTAACAAAGAGTTTTAGAACATAAAGAAAATAAATATAAGTAAATATGAATTTGCTAAGTACACCTTTTTTTGAGATGTAATCCGTTAAAAATTGAAGGGATCAAGAAAGGTTTTCTGTATAAAGGGATGCACAAGCTGCATCTCAAAGAAACAATTATGCATTCTAAGCATGTGAGACAGCTAGCATAAAGCTAAAGAGAAGGAAGATGGAAGCATTTATTTGAGCAAAAAAAAGAGAAGGCAAAATTGACTGATTCTTCAAAAGTAAAAGGGGAATTATATCGATGAAGCTGGAAATACAGGCTGGGGTCAAGGTTATAAAAAGTTTTTAAAGTCTAAAGAAAGGAGTTTTTCTTTGATTCTAGAGGGAATCAAAATCAGTAGGTATGAAAGAGGCACATTTGTACAAGTCATACTCCCTTCCCTTATGTCCCGCATGCCATTTCTGGAACATACTCCTTCCTCAACTTTTCTTATTCCCTATTTTCTAGGCTCAGAGGAAGTATCATCTCCTCCAAGAGACTTTTTCTAACCATCTTAGCTACAGGAGGATCAAATGTTTCCAAAGAATTTTCTCTAATTCTTATCATCACACACTAATAAATAAATAAATAAATAAATGTGTGTGTGTATGTGTGTGTATGCATATACATATATATGTGTGTGTGCAAATGTTTACCCTTAGTAGAAAGTAAGATCCTAGAGAACAATGACTTTTTTTTAATTGTCTTTCCTTTTCCTCTTTAGAATATAAGTGGAGTGGAGGAGATAAGCATTTATTCTGACGTGGTAAGCACCTGATACATATTACAATCTTATCTTATTTGATCCTCACAACAACTCTGTAAGTGCTATTTTTATTTTCATTTTGCATGTGAGGAAATTAAGATAAACAAATGTTAAGTGACTTTTCCAGGGTAACAGAGCCGGTAAACATCAAAAGCCACATTTGATCTCCCTGGTCCCAGTTTCAACACTCCATGGTACCACTTGCTGTCTCACTTTTTTAGATTAAGAATTATTTCTGGGGGAGGAGCCAAGATAGTGGAGTAGGAAGACTCACATACGCTACCTCCAAACCTACAGCACATGGATCTCCTGTAAAAAGAACTCCCAACAAATTCTGGAACAGTGGAAGCCACACAGCAAAGGGGTGAAGGAGATTTCCATTCCAGAGAGCCCTGAAAAACCAATCCCAAAGGTCGGTCACACACTGATGGGAGAAGAACTCAGCCCTTCCCTGGCCATGTGTCATTGAGAGGAGCAGATCAGAGCAGACTTCAGGGATGGAATCTCCGGTGGTGGTAAAGGTCCCTCCACCCACAGACACACAGGTCAGTGAGAGAGACTTCTGGGCTGGTTGAGAGGGGAATGGGGTGTCTCCATGACTCAGGCCCCCTCAGGAGGCAGTGGCAGAGGCAGTGGTGGCCAGAGGCTCCCAGAGTACACAGGACCTGGGGTGCATTACTGAAGGTCTCCACATAAACCCCCTGAGGGAACTGAGCCTAGGAGGTGGCCATGTCCCCACCTGAGCACCAGAACTTAAGCTCCCATTGAATAGCAGGCAGGCCTGCTGCTGAAAGCCCTGAGGTTGGGGAGCAGCATTTGCATTTCAGACCCCAAGCACTAGCTGGGCAGATCTGGGGGGTGGGGAAGAGAGGAATCTCAGAAGGCAAGTAACTGGCTGGGAAAATGCCCAGAAAAGGGAAAAAATAATAAGATCATAAAAGGGTACTTTCTTGGTGACCAGATGTTTCCTCCTTTCTTTCTGATGAGGAAGCACAATGCTTACCATCAGGTAAAGACATAGGAGTCAAGGCCTCTGTATCCCAAACATCTGAAATAGATATCCAATGGGCTCAAGCCATGGAAGAGCTCAAAAAGGATTTTGAAAATCAAATTAGACAGGTGG
>JAQQSK010007717.1:0-13849 GCA_028658325.1 Potorous gilbertii | reverse complement strand
ATAAGGGACTTACTAAAGTTGAATTGTTTACATTCCTACATGGAAAGACAATAGTTGTAACTCTTGAAACTTTTCAGTATCTGAGTAGTTGGTCAGATTACACACACACACACACACACACACACACACACACACACAGAGCACAGGGTGAATTGAATAGGATGGGATCATATCTTTAAAAAATGAAGTTAAGTGGTGAGAGAGAAATGTATTGGGAGGAGAGAGGGAGAAATGGAATGGGGCAAATTACCTCTCATAGAAGAGGCAGCAGGAGACTTTTTAGAAAAGGGAAAAAGAGGAGAGCTGAGAGAAAAACATGAAGCTTACTCTCATCACATTCGACTAAAGGAAGGAATAAAATGTACACTCATTTTGGTATGAAAACCTATCTTACAGTACAGGAAAGTGAGGAAGAAGGGGATAATCAGGGTGGGGACAATGAGGAAGGGAGGGCATTGGGAGGAGGGAGCAATTTGAAATCAACACTCTTGAAGAGGGACAAGATCAAAAGAGAGAATAGAAGCAATGAGGGGCAGGATACAATGGAGGGAAATATAGTTAGTCTTACACAACACGCTTATTATCGAAGTCATTTGCAAAACTACACAGATATGGCCTATATTGAATTGCCTGCCTTCCCAAAGGGAATGGGTGGGAAGGGATGGATGGGGAGAAGTTGGAACTCAAAGTTTTAGGAACAACTGTCAAGTATTGTTCTTGCAACTAGGAAATAAGAAATACAGGTAATGGGGAATAGAAAGTTATCTGGCCCTACAGGACAAAAGAGAAGATGGGGACAAGGGAAGGGAGGGATGATAGAAGAGAGGGCAGATTGCTGATAGGGGAAATTAGAATGCTCGGTGTATTGGGGTCAGGGGAGGGGACAAATGGGGAGAAAATTTGGAATCCAAAATTTTGTGAAAATGAATGTAAAAAAGTTAAATAAATACATAAATAAGACGTAGCCAGAGGATGGCCCATTTAATGAGGCAAAGGAAAAGCATGACATCAGGCTGGGAGGGAAACAGCAACAGTTACTATTGATAATCACTCTTAAGGCAGAAGGGTCCAGAAGAGAGCCCTTAGGCAGGGGTCTAGGGTTATCCAATGTATGAGTGAAGTAGGTTTAAGGTTTTAGAAAGAAAAGGAAAGAAATCTAGCCAGTAAAATCCAAGTTAACTGGGCATCTTCTGGCCATCCAAAAACACCTTTCTTATTTAAGCACCACCTGCTCCATGGAGAGTTCCCTAATCACCCAAGTCCACAAAGATTTCTGCTTCCTCTGAGCTCCCATAATACATACTCTGTGTGCCACTTGATTCTCCTCATATTACATGGTATTGTTTAGGATTATGTATTGAGGTTATTTATATTATTATATTACATGCAATATATTATTTTAATATTTAGGTCATTTAGGATTTTTCTTTTGTTTTGTTTGTGCTATCATTCTGATCTGTCCTTTCATCTGTGTAAGAAAAGAATGGAAACTCCATCCACTTATGCAGATCAGCTACTCCTTCCTCTGTTATTTATACTGCTAGTGAATTGTTTTTGGCACTGAGAGATGATGACCTGCTTACCATCACACAACAGGAATGGTAGGTCAGAAACACAGCTTGAATTCAGGTCTTCCTAATATTAAAGCAGGTTCTCCATCTGATACTATTAAACAGCCCAGTATTGCTAATTGCCATGTATGTGTGTATCACTTAACCCTACAACTAGAGCTCCTTGAGGACAGAGGACAGAGACCACATTTTCTTGTTTGCCTAACAGCACCTAGCAAAGAGCTGGGAAACAGTAGCTGCTTCCTCAACATAGCTGCCAAAATCATCTACAGGATGTAGAATTCTGACCATTGCACTTCCCTACTCCCAAGTCTTCTGTCTCCCTACAGCCTATAAAATGACATCCAAAGTCCCTAGTCTGAAAGGAGCTCTCCATCATCTAACTCCAACCTAGATTCCTAGTCTCATTTCACTCTTCCTTCCTTCCCTAGTCTGTGTTCAAACTGAACTGACTTCACTTAACTCATGCTCTCCAGGCTTCATATATATGGACCTGCCACCTATTGAAATCAATCTCTTCTGTTAGGGCATAGCCCAGGTATCACCCCTTTTGTTTCCTGACTGCCCTCCCTTCAATCAAAAAAAATGTCATCCTCAAATTTCTTAGAGAGGAGAAAAACAGAGACAGAAGCATAGACACAGAGAGGAGATGAAAAGGAGAAAAAAGAGAGGAAAGCATATGTTAAGTATTTTGTGGGTTCCAGGCACTGTGGTAAACACTAGAGATACAAATACAAACAAACAAGAGAGTCCCTAACCTCAAGGAGTTTACATTTTAATAAGGGAAGACAATACATAATGGGGAGCTAGAAGAAGAGAGAGTAGAGAAGAACCAGTATGGTACAGGGATGGCCCACAAGTGTCTTGGAGCTCCACAACAAGATAAGACAAGGCAAAGCTGACCTGTGAAGGCCATAGTGGTTTCAGAGACAGAGTCTAAGTGGTCATCAGGCAGGAGGTGGAGATAATGACCAGGGAGCAGGCATCGTAGTTGAAAGGTGTCAAAGAAGCAAATCTGCCGATATTTCCGTTGCCCTCACCTCATGCTTATTTGTACCATTTTGTCCCCCACTCCTTCAAATGTAAGCTTTCTGAAGGCAAAGACTATGTTTCTCATTCTTTAATCCCAGTGCAGAACACAGTGCCCTATACTCTTTTCGGGAGAGAGGATGGGGAGTCTACAATTTTGTGATTTCATGACTCTAGGAAGCTCCCACTGAGGAGCTGTACCAATACAGATTGGCTCCTTTTCTGCAATTTACAGTCTTCACTAATTGTCTGGGAAAAGAATAAGTCAAATGACTTTCCTAGAGTCACACAATCACACAAGGTCAGAGGTAGGACCTGATCCTTGGTCTTGCTGACCCAGAGACCAGCTCTCGATTCACTACCCTAGACTGCCTCTTTCTGGCATGGAGTAGACCCTTAATAAAGGTTTGTTGAATTGAATGGTATAGGCAGAATTGTGCTGGAGGCAGCTCAAACTGGCAAGCAGAGCCACTAGTTAAATTTTAAATGTCAGCATTAACACCCCAGAGATCAGCAAACACTACATATGAGATCTTGATTTATTGTTTATTGATTGTTGAGACTTGAAAAAGTAATGAGATGTTTAAAATGCACATTTAGGGTTAGGGTTAGATATTCAGCATAATGTTTTTCCTGAAGGACTAGTTGTTAAACATTTATCAGTACCCCCAACAGGTACAGGGTACAGATAATGTGCTGCTTCCTCCAGTAGAAGTTAAGATCCACTGAATGGAGCTCAAAAATACTCTGAATTGATTGATCCTGATAGGGTTCCATTCTGAATCTGTTCTGCTGTTTCCTGTGAGAAAATGAAACAAATAGTGCCTTGGTTCTATAGAAAAGCTGTCCAGAGGGCATCTCTAGATGATCATGTGTTGCAACCTAACATTTACAGGCCAGTTGTCAGGGTGGGACCCATTATTAAGTCATTGAATCCAGCCTTTTACCTCCTACACATACACTCTTCCCTCCAGCTCCCAACCTTCACTCCAAAGACAGCTCAAGTCCTCCTGTTGTAGCATTTCCTTCTAACAGGCCTATGCCCTGCTCTGTATTCATCTCTCCTCAAACTTTCCTGTTCCAAATCCAAGTCTCACTCCCTCAGGGCTGGGAGCTTTGCTTTCCAAGGTATGGTAAGCCAACCTAATGAACTACTCATAGGATTATGGATTTTAGAGCTAGGAGGAAACCTTAAAGGTCATCTGGTCCAACCCTCTCATTTTAGAGAGGAAAATTGATTCATTTCAATAACAACAACTGACATTTATATAACACTCTAAAGTTTGCAAAGTACTTTGCCTATATTTTCTCATTTTAGTCTCTCTACTGCCCGATAAGGTAGGTCGGCACCAAGGGCATTGTTATCCCTATTTTTTAATATATGAGAACACTGAAGTTCAGGGATTAATAATAACCTATTGTTACTACAGATAATATTTATATAGTACTTACTATGCACCAGGGACTGTGCTAAACACTGTACAACTGTTATCTCAGTGCTCCTCATAACGACTCTGGGAGGAAGGTGCAACTATTATCCTTATTTCACAGATGAGGAAACTGAGGCAAATAAAGGTTATGTGCCCAGGGTTACGTAGCTAGTAAGTGTCTGAAACTGCATTTGAACTCAGGTCTTTCTGATTCCAGGTCCAGTATTCTGAATTAAATTCCTTGACCATTGGTCACTTAGCTAGTAAGTGTCAGGAACGGGATTTGAACCTAGTTCTTCTTACATACGCACCTCCCTTAGAGTCTCTTGTTTCCTTCAACAGAAAAACCTCAGGAAGACTTTCTTGATAAGAGAGACAGACAGAGACAGAGAGAGCTGCTAATGCACGACTCACTAGAATTACTTCTTATTTGTATATATTTACATGTTATCCCTCCTATCTCACCAGTAGAATCAAAATTCCCTAAGGACAGGGTCTATTGATTTTTACCATTATATCCTTAGTACCTGGCATGTACTGGCACTAAACAAATGTTGGCTGATTCCCAGCTCCAAAACCCCTACTTCATACACTGTGTAGTCTTCTGCCTCTCCTTTTGTCAATTGCCTGCTCTGTCCAAGGTCCTGAGCTGGGCATCGGTGGGGTTCAAAGATAATGAAATCAGGCTTAGACCTTGCCCTCAAGGAATTTATATTCTATTGGAGGAAAGGAAAAGTGCACTTATAATGTTAATGATATTATCTGTCAACAATGTACAATCTGTGAACAATAAAAAGGAAGGGCCAAAGTGCTATGAAAAAGACAGGAAGGAGAGATCACTTCCAGACAGGAATCAATGAAGGTGTGTTGGAGGGGATGGGACCTAAGGTGGGTGGGTCTTGAAGAGACCCACATAGGTGAATCCTAAGTCAGGCCTGGGACAGTATGAGTGAAAGCGTAGACATGAACGAGAATGGGATGGGGGCAAAAATAAGGAATGGTCTAGTTTGGCCATAGCATCTTGGGAAATTACTTCCCTTCTTGGCTTCCAATTCCTTTTCTGTAAGAAAAAATAAAAGGGCCCAAGTTCTAAAATGCCTCCCTGCTTAGGTCCCAAAGTAAATTAGCAATTAGGTCCACCCATAAATCCTTAAATCTGTTCTGAGACTAATAAATACATAAGAAGAAACTCTGTGGCAGAGAAAAATCATGACAACTCTGTAGAAAGAAGGATCTCCAATGAGTGTTTTGTGTGTCATGTAATATATCAGAAATTAAAAAGCATCAAAAGATCAAGTGGAAAAAATATTAAATATGAATGAAATGAAAGTAACGTCTCTATGCAAGGAATAACGACTTTAATGAGATTTCCCCACAAAAGTCTCTGCATCATGAAGTGCAAAAGAGGGGGGAGGGTGGAAGCAAAAGGGAGATAGGGGGAGGAGGTGGGGAGGGTCTGTATGTGTATGAGAGATTAGCAAACAACAAGAAGGAAAAGATCATGGGAGAAAATAGGACCAAATATGACATGCTGCCTCTCAGAGATAGCATGATAAGATAGAGAGGGAAAGGGATACACCCATCTTGGCCCCCAGCTCTGTGCACCTTAGGCAAGTCACTTAATTTCTCTAGCCTCAGTTTTTTCATCTGTAAAGTGAGAGAGATTTGGCATAGGTGATTGCCTAGATCCCTTCTAGCTCAAAGTATAGTAAGCCGATCAATGCCCCAGAAAGAATTTATCCAGGTCTCGCTCCATCCCAGGCGCTGTGCAAGTTCTTAGACTAAAAGCTAATTTAGAAGACATGGGTTCAGGACTTAGAAAATCGATGTTAAATTCTATTTACCTCAGCTGTTCACTAGTTATGTGTCCCTGAGCAAGTCATTTGGACTTTCTTTGCCTCAGTTTCTCCATCAGTAAAATAAAGGATTTGAATGTGATGCACCTTTATGACTCTAAATCTATGATTCTGTGGCTTCAGCCCTCCAAGTCCCTAGCTCCTTATCTGTAAAATGAGGTAAATAACATTTCCACTGCATACCTCAAAGCGTTGCTGTGGTAACTAAATGTAAATTCAATAGACATTGATTCACACCTACCACAATGCTTCCTTCTCAATAAAAGCTTGAGGTGAAGACAAAGGTCACTGAAGACTTAGTTCCTGTACCTCTGGGGTCTAGAGTATAGTGGGATGAGTGGGAATGAAATACTACACAAAATAACTATAATGCAAAGTTAGAATAAGTGCTCTAAGAAAGGTGAGATGTAGTAGTTAGAGAGTTGACTTAGGAATCAGAGATACCTAATTCAAGTCCTGCATCTGACACTTGTTAACTGTGTGGTCTCAGTTTCCCAGACAACTCTAAGAATAGAAATTACAGATGACTTAATCATTTGTATCAGTGGGGGACTTTCCATACCAGCAGGTTCTCACAGAGCTCTAGTCACATATCTATACCTCCTCACTTCCCCACCCTCAAAAAAAAGGTCATAGGAGATTTAAAAACAAGTGGTCATGGGGAGTGTGGGGGAGTAGACAGACAGTAAGACAAAGAAAGAGACAGAAAGAGAAATAGAGACAGTAACTCAAAGAAAACACACTTCCAGGTGCTCACCATAGCAATGTCAGCTCAGAACTCAAGGAATCTGGCAGCTTCAGCTCCTTGGTAACACAGATTATAAGCCTGTGCCACCAACCAGACCATTTTCATATGTGCTACCACACAACATAGCAGTCCTTTCTTGGGAAAGTGAAGTCCAGAGAGACCGGGGCTTGCCATGGTGAGTTTACCTATCTCTTGACTCCTAGCCTAGTGCTCTTTTCTGACAGCTCAGTACCTTGTTCATGGTCCAGTGAGTTGTTCATTGTGAATCACATTCCTTCTTCCCCACCTCATTCCACCAGAATGCTGAGTCAATATTTCCATCCATCTGCCCATGTCTTTTTACTATGTCTTGTGGCTGGGGTTCTGATATTTTCGGCTCCTGGTCCTTTTAACTAAATTACTTCACTTCATTGGACCTCAGTTTCCTAATTGGTCAAATCAAGGGTGGGACTAGATGATTTAATGGTCCATCTCAGCTCTAACATGTTGTCATTCTGCACACGGGAAGGTTGATCCAGGAATGACTGGCGATGAAAGATATTATTAGCTCTGGACTAAATCCTACCAGAATCATTGTAGCAGCACTTTGGTCCCTGGAATAAAGCGATCAGGCTTGTCCAGGATTCCCTAGAGCCAGACGATGGCTATGACATTATTCTGATCCTGGACCTACTAGAAGGGATCACACTTTTGATATTTATTCCATGTTATTGACCTCAGGCAAGGACTCATCTCATGCCCAAGTCTTCAGTGATTCAATGGATTCCCAGTTTCATAGATGTCAGCGCTCATTCCAAGAGTAGAAATCTCATCCCATCCACACTTTCCCAATCTCTGCTCTTCTTGTCCATATGCTCTCATAAATCTTCCATTGGAGAATTACTGGAAGATTTCCTGCAGTTCAGGAGTTCTGAACCTGGGGCCAAAGGTCCCAAAAGAGTTAGCAGAGAGATTTCTATTTGTCCACAAACATGGATGAGAAATAAAAATTTACTTCTTTATTTTCACTAACTTGTCACTGAAATTTAGCATTTCCTTCAATTATTGAAAAACATTATTCTGAAAAGGGGTTCATGAGCTTCACCAGACTGCCCAAGGGGTCCATGAAACTAAAAAGGTGAAGAACCTGTGTTCTAGAAATTTTAGTAATGCCATATCTGTTAGTTCTTATTCTTACCACAAGAACAATTCATCTCTTTTTCTAAACCTACCTTCCACCTCTTCAATAAAATTTTTAGCAATACTTCATATGCCCCAAATCATCTTTAATAATTGTGCTGCCCTACTCATACCTACTATACATGTCTCCATTATTTATTTAATTTTGATCTTTGGAAATAATGATGATGATGATGACAGCTAAGATTCTTATATAGTACCTACTATGCGTCAGACACTATGTAAACCACTGTACAAATATTTTAATAACTCTACAAGGTACGTGCTATTAAGACCCCCATTTTACAGTTGAGGCAAATGAAGTAAACTAATTAAGTGACTTGTCCAAATCACAAGGCTAGGAAGTATCTGAAGCTAGATTTTTATTTCAGACCCTCCTGACTGCGAGCTTAGTACTTTATCTAATATGTCATAGTGTTTCATGAGAGCATCACTGAAACTAGGACAATTTAGAAATTTCCACGTATTCATGAGTGACAGAAATTCTCATTATGTCTGGCCAAAAAAGTTGGTCAGCTTCAGAAAAATACAAAGTACTTAAGAAAAAAACATTCCTCAGTTTAATTTTTCAAAGAAATGATAGACAAATTTTTTTAATTCTTATGACTTCCCTATGAGTTAAGCTGAGCTGACAGCATTATCATAATTTGATAGATGAGACAAGTATAGTTTGGAGAGTTTTAGGACTTTCCTAGGTTAACAAAAGTGATGTCCCCTGGGCCCTACTTTGAACTGTGTAAAAAAAAGTCAGTCTTGTTTCCCTCCATGCTATATCTCACAGGTTCCCAGACTGTCAAATTCAGAATGCTCAGAACAACATTTTTACCCTTCAAATTCCCAAGACCTAGTACCCTTCTCCATTAACTCCATGTAGCAATTTTTCCTGCAGAAGATTACATAATAGAAAGGATACTTTGCCAAATGGCCTGCACAAATTGGTTCTTTATTTTATGTCTTAAAAATCAGTCCTATAAAATATGGTCACATAAACTGGAAGTCTTCTATAGAATCATGGAATTATAAACTTTCAAGGCTGGAAGAGAAACGACTGATCATCTCATCAAGTCTAGCATTTCTTCACCCTGATTTCATGGCCTCCTCCAGAAATGTTGAATAGCCTTGGAACGGGGCCAGAGAAATTAAATAGTGGGTGTTAGTCAGAGGGCCGTATTCTCAAATCAGGAATGGAAGAATGTTAGGGAAGATAGAGGTAGATCCATCATCAAGGCCATATATAGGTCAAGGCCCAGATACAGAGAAAAGGGAGTCTAACCAGAATAGGAGAAATACACTCAATCAATTATCAATTAGTATTAAATGCCTATTATATGCTACCAAAAATGATAAGACAGTTAGATGGTGCATTGGCTAGAACATTGGCCCTGGAGTCAGGAGGACCTGAGTTCAAATTTTGCCTCAGACACTTACTAGCTGTGTGACCCTGGACAAGTCACTTACCCCCAATTGCCTCTAATAATAATAACCTTTAAATAGCACTTTAAGGTTTTACAGTGTATCATATGTTATCACATTGGACCCTCACAATAATCTTAAGAGGTAGATGCTATTATTTTCCTCATTTTACCAAACGAAAGGAGAGAAAGGTGAAGTTACTTAGGCCAAGGTCAATGGCTAATCATCTGAGGAAGGATTTTAACTCAGGTCTTCCTGACTCCAAGTTCAACATTATTCACTGTGCCACCAAGCAACCAAGTATTATGCTAGGTGCTTGAAATAAAAGAAAAATGAATCTCTCTTTGCCTTGAAGAAGCTTATATCCTATTGGGGGGGAGAGTATACACACATATATGTATACATATATACATATATGTATGTATATATGTGCACACTTATATGCACATATATACATATATGTACATGTATATGAAAAATAAATATAAGGTAATGAGGGGAAGCTAATAGCCAAAGGGAATAATGAAAACCTTCATGGAGAAGGTGATTCTTAAGCTGAGTTTTTGAGGAAGCTCAAGATTCTAAGATAGCAAGCAAGAAGGGAGTGTATTTCAGGGATGAGGAAAAGCTGATAAGTACAAGATGGAGAGTGGAGTGCCAGTTTTTCAGGACCTCAAAGTATGTGAAAGTAAGTGGTATATAATAAGTTTTACATATATATATATATATATATACACACACACACAATATTATATAATATAATTATATACAATAAGTGATATATAATATATAAGTGATATATATTATATAATATATAATTGATATATATTATATAATATATAATAAGTGAGATATATAATAAATGAGATATACTAAGGCTAGAAAGGAAGACTGAAGGCAGGTAGTGAATAATTTTTAACGCCACCCAAAGGAGGTTATATTTAAGCCTAAAGGCCATAGGGAGCCACTGAAGTTTGTTGAATAGGAAAATGAGTAGATCTGTTCAGAGAGAGGAGAAACTGGAAGCAGAGGAGTCGGTTCGGAGGCTAGAAGAGTCAAGAGTCCAAGTGAGAAGTGATGGTGTCCAGAACTAGGAAGGTACCTGTGTATGGAGAGGGAGGGGTAAAAACGTGAGATATGCTGTGGAAGCAGACATCAAGGTGTGGCATGCGTAGTTTGAAGAGTTGAGGAGAATGAGAAGTTGAACATGATTCCCAGGTTTTGAACACGGGTAACTGGAAGGAGAGTGTTGCCCTCAATAGAAATTAGGAAGTCAAGAAGGGCAGAAAGGAAATTTTTGATGCCAAACTTGATAAATACCAAATAAAAAGCCCATTTCCACTTGTACTATGGGACAGTGGAATTTGGATGTGAAATTGAGAATCTCTGCTATACAGAGATTGCTTTTCTAGGTATATAAACAATTCACTATATGACTTTCAAAGCCATCCTGCTTGTCTATAATTTCTTCTTGCTTGCTTTCTGTTCTCTTGGGATTTTGTTTGAACCCTGTTCCTATGTCCATTTTCCCTCCCACTCCTCCAAATGAAAAGAAAAAAGAAAAGCAAAACTTTTTTCACAAATATACATAATATTAGACATAAAGGGTGATACCATAAGCAAATTAGGAGAGCAAGAAATAGTTTACCTGTCAGATCTATGGAGAAGGGAAGAATTTATGACCAAATAGGAGATCAAGAGCATTGTGATATGCAATATGGATAATTTTGATTACATTAAATTAAAAAGGGTTTGCACAAAGTCAATGCAATCAAGATTAGGAGAGAAACAAAAAGTTGGGAAGCAATTTTTACAGCCAGTGTCTCTGATGAAGGTCTCATTTCTAAAATATACAGAGAACTGAGTCAAATTTATATACAAGTCATTCCCTAATTGCTAAATGGTCAAAGGATATGAACAGGCAGTTTTCAGATGAAGAAATCAAAGCTATCTATAGTCATATGAAAAAATGCTTCAATCACTCTTGATTAGAAAAATGCAAATTAAAGCAACTTTAAGGTACCATCTTACACTTATCAGATTGGCTAATATGACAAAAAATAAAATGATAAATATTAGAGATGTGGAAAACTAATGCATTGTTGGTGATGTTGTGAACTGATTCGACCATTCTGGGGAGTAAACTGTGCCCAAATGGCTATAAAACTTTACATACCCTTATCCTCATCCAGAAATTTCACTAGTACGTCTATATCCCAAAGAGATCATAGAAATGGGGAAAGGACCTGCATGTACAAAATTATTTATAGCAAAGAACTGGAAATTGAGGGCATACCCATCAATTGGGGAATGGCTGAACAAATTGTGCTATATGAATGTAAGGGAATACTATTGTTCCATAAGAAATAATGAGTAGGTGGATTTCAGAAAAATCTGGAAAGACTTACATGAACTGATGCTGAGTGAGAGGAGCAGAATAAGGACAACATTGTACACAGTAACAGTCACATTGTGTGATGATCAACTCTGATAGATATGGCTCTTCTCAGCAATACAATGATCCAAGACAGCTCGAAAAGACTCAAGATGGAAAATGCTGTCCACATTCAGGCAAAGACAGACGCACACTATTTTCTCTTTTTCTTTCTTTCTTGTGGTTTTTCCCTTTTGTTCTGATTCCTCTTTCATGATATGACTAATGTGGAAATATGTTTGTACATGTTTAGCCTATATCAATGATTGCTTGCCTTCTTGCAGGGGGAGGAAGAAAAAAATTTGGAACCCAAAATATTATAAAATTATTATAAATAATTATACATAAAATATTATATATTAAAAACCAAAAATATTATAAAATAAATATAAATAAAAATATTATAAAAGTGAATGTTGAAAATTAAAATTTTTAATAAAAAATACCAAATATACATGGTAAAGCAAAGCAAATTCCCACATGGACCATGTCCGAAGTATATTTCTCGCTCTTTTTCTTCAGCCTATGATCTCTTTGTCAGAAGGTAGGTAATTTGCTAAAGTTCTTCTCCTGTTTATCAGCTTAATTTACTCTGCATCAGTACATCCAAGTCTTCTGAGGGTTCTCTTAAACCATCCCTTTATTCATTTCTTAAAGAACAAGAATATGTCACTCAGTGTTTAGGTTTATGTGGCTGCTCAGTTTCAGTCTTGTCCAACTCTTCCTAATCCCTTGGAATTTTCTTGGCAAAGATACTAGAATGATTCGCCTTTTCCTTCTCCAGTTCATTTTACATATGAGGAAAATGAGGCAAACAGCATTAAGGGACTTGCCCAGGATCACATAGCTTGTAAGTGTCTGAGGAAGATGAGTCTTCCTGACTTCAGACCTGGCACTCTATCCACTGTCCCCACTAGCTGTCCCAATGGATGGGTACCTTCTTAGTTTCCCATGCCTTGCCATTATAAAAAGAGCTACTGGAAGTAGTTTGTACATAAAATTCCTTTTGGGGAGGTTGGTTTTGAAGGAAAGATAATAACTTCATTTTGGCCATGGTAAATTTGAAACACCTAAAGGACCAAGAGAATAAGAATGGATAAAGTAACCACATGTTACAATAACATTGAATCTTCCACTTAGTATCACATCAAGTAAGCAAGCATCTCCTAATTACTATGTACCTGACACTGGTGTGTCAGTGAGAGTGACAGAGTAGAGTTGTAGTCAGAGAGGACAATTTCAGTTCTAAGTCTTGAAGGTGGCATAATTCCTCGATGGTGAGGCCAAATATGTGACCTACCTGTGGCTACTGTGGTATAGAAAAAGTAATTGCAGGTAAATTGGAGTGACTTAGGCCAAAAGCAAGACCCCAATAACTGTGGGCGCCTAAGGACAGTCCCAGTTCCCCTTACTTTGACCAAGCGAAGATGGGTTTTGTGATGGGTTGTTTGGTGGGCATGGTGGTTGCAGTGTTATTTGGTACCTTCTCATGCCTCAGGATTGGGATATGGGTCCAGGAGCTGATGAATGGGATTGGCAAAACCATGATACAGAACAGGGTTATGGCCACCAGAATGGGTGCATGTGGCTGACCATGGCGGTTCTGCACCATCTTTGTGTAATATAGTAAGAGGCTTTGAGTATTAAAAAAAAGTCATTGCTGGAGTTGAGGAGGTTGAGCAACTGCAAGGTCAGGTCCTTCATGAAATAATCATGAATATGGCAGTTCCTGAGGATAATGGCAGGGAATAGGATGGAGAAGAAGACTAAACAAGTTCTTAAAGTCACTGAGAAAACTGAGAGAGTGATTTGTAGGTCTGTAAGATGCAATAACAAGGATGGAGAGAGGTGGAACAAAATTAAATGAATGACCTTCCAAAAAGGATGGCATGGAAGTCATTGAGAAATGACAGAAGAGGGAACTGTCTATAAGCAAAAGCAGAAAGCACCAGATACTCTTGTCCCTGGTTCTTTGACTTCTAAGACCAAAAGATACAAAACTGATAAGAATTTAGAAGTCATCTGAAGCAAATCTTCATTTTATAGATGAAACATAGTTTTTTTATTTTTATTTTATTTATTTATAAATGTTCTGCAATCACTTCCTTAAAATTAAGATTTTATCCCCTCACACCTTCCCCCCACTACCCCCCTCCCTCCCCATGACAGCATACAATTCTGTATAGGTT
>JAQQSK010007716.1:0-13849 GCA_028658325.1 Potorous gilbertii | reverse complement strand
AGAGGGCAGATTGGTGATATGGGTAATTAGAATGTCCAGTTTATTGGGGAGGGGGGAGGAGACAAATGGGGAGAAAATTTTGGAACCCAAAATCTTGTGAAAATGAATGTAAAAAGTTAAATAAATTTATTTAACAAAAAAAAAAACAAAAAACAAAGCTTCTCTGTCCAGTCTTAATGATCTCCTCGGGGACATTGTCAATGTATGTTTTCTTAATGAGATTTGATAGAAATGAGAATGCAGACTTCATGGCTGCTGAGGTCTTTTTAATTGACTTTGTAGCTTCAGTTGATTGTTTTGGGGGGAGGGAAAAAATCTTATCTATTGTCACTTCCATTCCCTTAGAATCTTCCCCTCTGAGATATCTTAAAACTTTGAGCCCTGGGTGCCTTTAAAATTATGTTGCTTCCAGAATAGACTTCTTCTACTTCATCTTGTGTTTCAATGCCACTTCTCTGGATGTTAAGGTAAGAGCCAAAGCAAATCATTGCTTCAGACTTCACTCTGCAGACCTATGATTTCATTTCTGTGGGGGTTCTAGGCAAGTTAACTCCCTTTATCAATATAGACTGACAACTATTCTGTAGGGCCTTGAGAAGTTAAGTGTCTTGCTGAGTATTGCAAAGCTACTATTTTTCAGAGGTTTGAATCCAAGTTTGAATCCAGGTCTACCTGACACCAAGGCTAATTTTTATCTCTTACATTATGGTGTTATTAAAGGTGAATTTCTATTTTTCAACTTGCCACTGCTAACTCCTTCTGCAAATTATTCATATATCTTAAGTCATTTCCAAGATGGTTCCTCCTGAGCAAGGAAACATAAGGTAGCCAAGTTTGGTGTCACTTTCATTGTTTCACAGTTCATCTTTGGTCTCTCCAAGTATTTGCTGTGAATGTATTTGGAACCAGAATATCAAACACATACAGTATTTCTGAAAAAGTTAAAAGTACTCCAGAGAAAACATCTGACATAAAAATTTCAGGCCTCATTCCCGACTTGCAAAATAAGCTCCTAAAACAAAGGGAGGAGGTCACAGCCAAGGATATTGGATTTGGGGATTTTGGCTAAGAAAATCCAAATTTGAAAGTTTAACACTGCAAGATATTCCTGTTATCCATTCCAGTGTGGGCTGAGAGTAAAACAAAATCTGAGATTTTTAATAAATTAACTGACATTCTCAGAAGACAAAAACTTGTTTTGACATTCCAGATTCACTTTGAGGTGTTTGTCAAATGAACTGGAAACACTTTACACATCAGTTAATTGCTCAATAAGCATTTAAGTACCTAATATGGGGCAGGCACTGTGCTAAGCTTTGGAGATACAATAAAGGCAAAAGATAGTCCCTCCTGTCAAGAAGCTCACAGTCTACCGAAGAAGACAAGCAAACAACTATGTACAAACAATCTATGTGGAGGATAAATTGAAATAATCAACAAAGGGAAGGCACCATAACTGGCATTGGAAAAGGCTTCCTGTAGAAAATGGTATTTTAGCTGAGGCCTGAAAGAAGCTAGGGAAGCCAGGAGGCAGAGATGGAGAAAGAACATGCCAGGCATGATGGACATTCTGTGAAAATGCCCAGAATCAGAAATTGCCCCTGGTCTTTGTTCAAGGAACAACAACAACAAAAAAAAAGAGCCAGCATCATTGATTAAAGATTATGTGGTTAAAAGTAAGGTATAAGAAAATTAAAAAACTATTCAGTAGAAGGTACAAGTCATAAAGGGCTTTGAACACTAACCAGATTCTCAAGGATCATTGGAGTCACTGGAGTTTATTGAGTTGAAGAATGGAGTTTGATATGGTCAGACCTGTGCTTTTTGCACAAAATACCTAACCATGTAATTGATGGGTTATATTTAGAGGGTTGAATGTTGTTTTCTTATTTTTAGTAGTAGATAAGTAATGCATGGTAAGAAACATGGCATGATCAAGCTTGATTCTGAGAGGAAACTGCTAAAGTTCTGTTAGTATTTCACATGCTATTGTGAAGCATTGGGGTTAATAATTATGGGTCTCATCTAGCCTTGACATCTTCTAGTTTTGCAGAGTTTCAGTCATCTCCATCGATGTCTAACTCTCTGGTCATTCATTATATTCCAAGCATTCTTTCTTATATTTGATTAAACTTGCATTTTTGTTGGACTTCTAGCCACTATATTGAAAAGAAGACATTTTCTATATCCTTTTCCCTTAGTTCTCTCTCCTCCAATTTCGTATCATGCTGCTATAGTATGTTGTTGTTACTGTTGATGATGATATAGAATTAGTTCACTTTGTTTTTGGTGTTACTTTGACACCCTGAATTGCCTTAACTTTGTGGTTTCAATTGTTATTTAAGAGAATCTAGAATTTCCAATATGCTTTTGTTTTCAGGATCCCATTCCATATGTTTATTTTTTCATAAAGATAAATAGGCAGTTAGGTGGTACAGAGAATAGAGCTTTGGGCTCGCGGCCAGGAAGATGTGCATTCAAATATAGATTCAGACATTAAATGTGTAAATTTGGCAAATTACTTAAGCTCTGCCTGCCTCAGTTTCCTCATTTGTAAAATGAAGACAGTGATAGTACCTACCTCCCAAGATTGTTATGAAAAAAATGAAATAATATTTGTAAAGTACTTTGTAGACTTTAAAGTACTATATAAATGCTACTTATTATTCTTAATTACAATTGGACAACATAGCATTCAAATTTTCTACTGTGCACACTAGCTAGATATTGAGGAAAAACACTCTATAATTAGTTGCCACATCAGTAGAAGAATTCCTTGGAACTCACTTTAAAACCCAGAATTCTAGAAAGATTTGAAACTCTTCTGTATGGCTAACAGGAGATATTCAACTCTACTTATAGAAGACAATGGAATAAATCAGACCAGCAGAGGCCTGGGTGATGAGGGAACAGGCTCTCCCACCAGAAGGACCACACTGATGAAGGCTAGTACTGAGGACTTTGTGAGAGTTTCTCACAGTGCATCAGATGTCATGGGGGTAATTGATACTGGCTAAGTCCCTTTGGGAAATACTCATGGGGATCATGTGACTCAAAATTACTTTGATTTGCCTAGATAGATCATTTAATGGGTTAAATTTTTCTTTCAATAAAATTTTTTTTACATACTTTGTGGTCAGTGGGTGTGTAGACCGTACAGTATCATAAGATCTTAGAGCTGGAAAGGGACTTTCAAGGGCATCTACTCTGATCTGATTTGCTGATGAAGAAACTGGAGCCTGCAGAGTGGAAATGAACGCCTAAGGTGTCACTGGGAGAAACTAAGAAATGTGGAATTCAAACCCTGCCTTTGAACTTCAAATTATGTGCTCTTTCCAATATACCACTTCAATAAAAATTCTTAGAGTCAGGAGGAAATTCGGATCAAGCAATATCGTTCCTTTCATTTTACAAATAACAAAACTAGGATCCACGGAAGAGAAACAACTTGTCCAAAGACATACAGAGAATTAGAGAATTGGTACTGGCCTACAAGGCTTCCAAGCGAGGCTCTTTTGCAGGTTCCTGGGTGTGTGTTAGTCCTTCATTGCCAAAGAAGATGATGCCATCAGAGAAATAATGACATGTTTTGTACTTGACTTTGTTTTGAGTGAGGGAGGGCTGTGCAAGGTCACCAGGCTCACTTCTCCTCCAGAGCCATCTGAATCCAGTAGGGGCAGCTAGGTGGCACGATGCTTAGAGCGCTGTGCCTGGAGTAAGGAAGACTCATCATCCTGAGTTCAAATCTTGCCTCAGACATTTACTAGTAGTGTGACCCTGAGTAAGTCACTTAACGCTGTTTGCCTCTGTTTCCTCATCTGTAAAGTTAACTGGAAATGGCAAAGAAAATTTGCCAAGAAAACCCCAAAAAGGGCCATAAAATGACTAAACAACCTCAAAGATTAAAAATTAAATTAGTATAGAACCATGACCTTCCCTGATCATTCATGCATTGCTAACAAGAGGGTAATTTGCCACCACGGCATGACGTAGAAATAACCCTGTACTCTATAATAAATCACCTTTAAAAGCACTAACTAGACGAGGGTTAGCTTGAGTGCCACCCCCTTCATGAGGCCTTCCCTGACCCTTCTCCAGTCCATAATGACTCTCACTCCTCAACCATCCTAGAGTACTCTGAGTTCTCCTACGCTCCCTTCACTCTCCATCTATTTATCCATGTACACATAGAATTTTCCCAATAGACTGTAAATTCTTTTAAGCTATGGGGAAGAGAATAGAGGTCTAAGCATATAGGAAGCATCCACTATGGTAGGCACCGTGCTAAGCACTTTACAAATATTATTTTTGGATCCTCACAATAACACTGTGGGGTAGGCGCTGTTATTACCCCCTTTTCACAGGTGAGAAAACGGAGATAGCCGGAGCTGAAGTCACCATCACACAGCTAAGCGGCATCTGTGGCTGAATTTGAATTCAGGTCTTCCTGACCCCAGGCTCAGCTCTCCATCCATTGCCCGACCTACCTGCCTCAAAGACTGGTATGTTTCAGGTTAGATCTTTCCATCTGCAGGGCTGGAACAATGGCTTGTATATACAGTAGATCCTTACTGTTTGTTACAGATGTGACAGAATCCCAGATCATTCTTCTGGGTCTAGATCACTCTCCCTAAACATTTTGGTTCTGTTAGATTTATCTGATTGTAATTTCTTCCTCTTTCGTAAGATTTACCTCTTGCAGGGATACTAAAGTGGGTAAATTCCCCAGACCCTGTTAAAGCCCTACCTTCACATCGATCCTCTCTTTAGATCCAGTCCCCATTGTTCCTTTCCAAATTTTGCCATTGAATTCCCTTTTATTTTTAATAACGTTAAAGCACATAATTTCTCAGTACTCTTATAGAACAAAGGACTTTTGAAAAGAGTCCATCATAAAATTTAAGTCTCAGGAAGGGAAATAAAACTGAAGCCTGATTCAATTAATGGCATGAATTAAGTATAGAAGATCTAAATTAAGTCTACATGAATTCGAATGAATCACAGATTTGTACTTATCCAGTGAATCTGAGGCAGTAAATCTAGATAATTCAGGAAAAGAAAAGATAGTCATTTTGGATTGAATCATCTATATTGTCTGACTGTACTTTAAATAATCAAACCCTGCTCTTTGTTTCAGCTATATCGTTTTAACCACAAAGCCATATGGAAAATAAAATTAGCTCACTGCAGCTTTTTGTTAAGGGTTTGATTAATTTAGGTCTTCAATAGTGGTACAAAGGATAAAGAATTGGTCTTGAAGTCAGAAAGACTCATCTTCATTAGTTCAAATCCAAGCTTGGACACTTTCTAGCGGTATGACCCTGGGTAACCTACTTAGCCCTGTTTGCCTCAGTTTCCTTATCTGTAAAATGAGTTGGATCTAGTATCTTTGCCAAGAAAACCCCAAATGCGATCACAGAGAATTGGACATGACTGAGCAACAAAAACAAAAGGCTATATTAATGAACATACAGAGCACAGTGAATATATTGGGCTTTTACTCCAGGACCCCATGGGCCTGGCCTTAATACTCTGACGAACAGAGGAAAATGAACTTTCTATTGGGCAGTTAGATCACAGATGAATTTCCTGAATCACAGAATGTTAGAGACAGAAGGAACCTTTAGAATCATCTAAGTAGACTCCTTAATTTTGCAGATAAAGAAACAGAGATGAACCTACTGGCTGGCCCAAAGTCCCCTAGTTAATACAGCAGGGACTGGATTCAAATTCAAATCTTCAAACTCTTAGCTCATTATTCTTTACAGATATCATGTTGCCTCTCCCAGAAAATCCTATGATTGATTGACTTTGATTCTCTTGTCGTGTTTCAAAGAACCATGTGCCTGTTACCTCTCCTGATGGAACCCGAGTCCCTGAAGGACAGGGGCTGTTTCATTTCTGTCTGTTTTCTTAGCACCTGGTAGAGAATAGTGCTTAACAACAACAACAACAGTGAACCATAGCAATAACAGCAACAGTAATAAGTATTTATTAAGTGCTTACTATATGCCAGGCACTACGTTCATTCCTGGGGATACAAAGAACGGCAAAAATAGCCCCTGCCCACATGAAGATCACAATCTACTGGGGGAGACAATACACAAATGACTGTGTAGAGACAAGATTTTCGTTGTTCAGTCCTTCGGTTGTATCCGACTGTTCATGAACCATGCTGTCCTTAAGTCTTTCTTGGCTAAGGCATTGGAGTGGTTTTCCATTTCCTTTTCCAATGGATTAAGTTAATGTGTGTGTTCCTCCTTCCTTGCCAAAGAAGACCATGCCATCAGAAAAATGATGACATGACTTGCACTTGACTTTGTTTTGAGTGAGGGAGGGCTGTGCAGGTCACCAGCCTCACTTCTCCTCCAGAGCCATCTGAATCCAGTAACCAGATATTCATCAGGATGACTGGAGATGACCCAGGATGAATTGGGGCTAAGTGATTTGCCCAAGGTCACACAGCTAGTGAGTGTCAAGTGTCTGAGGTGAGATTAAGCAAATAGAGGTTAAGTGACTTCCCAATGTCATAGAGCTAGTAAATAACTGAGGTTAGATTTGAACTCAGGTCTTCCTGACTCCAGGCTCAGTGCTCTATAAACTGTACCACCTCGCTGTCTGCCTAAAGCTCCCTAATTCTAATTTGTTGTTGAGTCATGTCCAACTCTTTGTGACCCCATATGAGGTTTTCTTGGCATTTCCTTCTCTAGAGGATTAAGACAAAAGGAAGTTGTGACTTGCCCAGGGTCACACAACTATTAAGAGTCTAAGACTGGATTGGAACTTAGGTCTTCCTGACAGGGCTCAGTTCTCTATATATTCAACTACCTTACTGCCTCCTATAAGCAAGATGTGTACAGAATAACTTGGAGGTAATCCCAGAAGGAAGCACTAACATTAGAAAAGTCTTCTAGGAAATGGAATTGTAGCTGAGACGTAGGAAGTCAGAGAAGCCAGAAGGTAGAGACCAGGAGGAGGAACATCCCCAGGGCAGGGGTGGGAGGACAGCCAGTGAAAACACCTGGAGTCAGAAGGTAGGGTGTTTTGTGCAAGGAACATGAAGGCAGCCAGTGTGACTTGATTGTGGATTCTGTAGGGAGGAGCCAAGTAGAAGAATGGGAAGGTAGGAAAGGACCGGGTTACAAAAAGCTTTAAAAGCTAGTACATAACAATTACTTGTGGATTGGTTGAAATTATAAAATCACAGAATTTTGACTTTGGAAGAGACCACTGAAATCATCTAGTTCAACTTACTCTGGAAATAAATTCCCGCTTTACAATATACTCCACAAGTGGTAGCCTGTACTTGAACACATCCAAGCTTGTAAGGCAGCTTATTTCAATTTAAGATAGCTCTTAGTTATCAGGACAGTTTTCCTTCCTCTTGTCTTTTATATAATAACTTCCACTCCAGTTCCTAATTCTGCTTTCTGAAACCAAATGTTGTTGATGCTATTTAGTCATTTCAGTAATGTCCAACTTTTTGTGACCCTTGTGACTTGGCAAGGATACTAAAGTGATTTGCCATTTCCTTTTCTAGTTTCTTTTTTTTTTTTTTACTGATGAGGAAACTGAGGCAAACAGGGTTTTATGATTTTCCCATGGTCACTAAGGTAGCAAGTGTCTGAACTCAGGTCACCCTGACTCCAGGCTCAGTGCTCTATCTACTATACTACCTGGCTGCCCCCAGTGGCACTGGTACCAACGTATTCCTTGAGGTTTTGCTTCTCGGAATTCAGCCCAAGACCACAATAGCCATTTGGGATGTCAGATTATCTTTTTGACTCATATTAAGCTTTCATTGCATTGATACCCCCTACATCTTTTTCAGATGATCTACACTCTAGCTATGGCTAAAAGAATCCTGCCCAGTCTCCTTTTCATATTTTAGCAGGGCATTGATAAATCTACTGTCTCTTAATAAAGAGCTTTATTTAGGAATTCAGGGAAAGGAAAACCAAGAAAAATAGATCTAGAATTGTAGGGTAAAAATGAAACATACCATTCACCTCCTGATAGAGAGGTACTGAACTTAAAAAATAAAATTTTAGATATGATTAATACAGGAATTTATTTGGCTGAATAATAATGAAGGATTTATTTTTCTATTTCTATTTTTTAAATTTTGATCACTGTCAGATTAATTTCTAAAAATACCTGTTTCTTGAAAAATAAAAACAGTAAACCATTTTTAAAAACCATAATGGATCTTAGAGATAAGCTAATCCAATTAATGTGGGCATGAGAGACTTGTATGGAATCACACACAGTAAGTGGCAGAGCAGATATTCAAATATAATTCCTCTAACTCAAAATCCAGCAGGGTCATTTTTTTCCTCCCATAAATTATTTTCTCCATATAAAATTACATAAAGTATAAAACTTGAGAATGTCAAATTTACATAGGCATAGAGAGATGTTGTGCCACTAAACCTTTCCTGACATTTCTGAGGGTCCTGGCCAAAAGTTTCTGTATAATCTTTTTATTCTGCCTACTTTTTTCCAATTTCAGTAAGGGAGGAGAAGCCATGATGAAATACATGTTTGTCTATCCTTTGTGGGGAATAAAAAGTCACTGAGTAAGAATCAACCTTTTTCAAAAAGTAAAAGAAACTCACACCTAAAGAGGAGGGAAGAATATTTCCAATTGTATTATCACTACCAACACTCTGACTCCTCGTCTGACTCCCTCTGAGGGCTGTATGTGAAAGGAAAAAAATAGAAAAATGTGGGAAAAAGTCATTTTCCCAGAGATTTTTGTCCTAATTTCTTAAAACTTATGTCATACCCTTGAAATACATACAGCAAAAATGAATAACTATGGAGAGCTAATATCTATAGCAGGGAAAGTCCTATTGCCAAAAGTAATCATTTAAATATAACCTTTCGAGTAAAATCTTATGTTCTTGAGTTTTGATTGTGTTCTATTAAAAGAAAATGCTAATTTACTCCCTGAAGTATAGTACTAATAAAAATTAAATTCACTTGTAGATATGTATAAACCAAACAAATAAAAACCAACAACACTTCTACTTACAAACTGCTATAATCAAGGAAGAAGACTTTTGTTTTAAAAAATGTGAATATGAGAGTAAACTATAAAGATCTGTGATTGATCTTGCCGGTTAGGGACACAAGGATCAGGAGGTAAAGATCAGGCTCTACCTGCTGAGGCATTATGGCTGTGTTAAGCAGAATAGAGTTATTAATAGTGAAGAGTCTAGATCAGACCATTAAGCAAAGGGGACAATCCCGGGACAAAGTGACCCAGTACAAGTCAAGAAACAGAGAAAATAGGGGGTGAAACAGATTCAATGTCAGTGCCAGGTAGAGGCCAATCATTATATTAGGAAAGAGAACCACTGCCCCCAGGATGGCATTTCAGTGATGAGTTATCAAAGCATATTTGTGAAAGGAGGTGGAGCTTATGACCTGCTGTGAGAAAGGAAACATTCATGGGTCTCAAGACACGCCCATTAACTCTATTCTCATTGAGCTCAGAACCAGAGGCATCTCATATTAGGAAAAGGAACTCTCAGGAGATTCAAGAGTCACAGAGCATCAGCAGGAGAATATGGTTTTTTTAAATGGCTCTGTGAATCAGGGAGCAGATTTAGATGATTAAAAGGAGGAAGGTTTTTCTGACTCCTGGGTCTATCCATTGTACGACCTAGCTGCCTCAATAGGAAAGCTATGGCAACATATTATTTATTTTGAAAATGATATGGGGATGTTAGTGGAATATGAGTTGACCTTAAGCTTAATATGAGTTGACAGCATGGCAAAATGTCTCCACAGGACTAAAATGACTGTATTAGGGTATATTAAACGATGAATAGTCTCCACAATATGGTTGGCAATAGTCCTGCTTCATAGTCCTGAGTAGCGTACATATATACAAGAGATTTATTTCAGTTCTATAAAACATGTTTCAAGAAGCTCATTGGATAAATATCTAGATGAAGGTGATCAGGAGAGTGAAAGGGCTTGAGAAATTTCCATGTGAAGATTTGTTGAAGAAATTTGGGATACCTGACCCAGAGAAGATGGGGTAGAAGTAATAGTTGTCTTCAAATATTTGAATGACTGACGTAGAGAAAATACTCGGAGGGAGTGGGGTACAGCAGAAAGTACATAGGTCCTGAAGTCTGATCCAAACCTTATCTCTGACAATTTCTTGTGTGACTTCTGACAAATCACTTAACTTCCTTGAGTCTCACTGTCCCCAACTATAGGGAGGAGTTGGATTAAATGACCTCTGAGATCCCTTGCAGTCCTGGAAAGGTGGTTTATGATTGTTTCATTTCGTATCAGAGGTGGGTCTAGAAACAATGGGTGCATTCTGCAGAGAGAGATATGTTAGTTCAATATTAGGAATTTCTTCATCACAGCTATCCAGAAGTGGAATAGGTTGTCTCAGGAAGTAGTAGATTTCCTCTTGTTAGAGGTCCTCAAGGGAAGGTTGGTTGAGTACTTGTTAGGGATAATGTAGATGGGATTTTGAGCCAGGTAAAAGTTGAACCAGATTACTTATAAGGTCTCTTCCAATCCTGATATTTTATGGTACTGTGATCTCATTTCAACAAATTTTAGTTTCAGTAGTTCAACAGTTTCAATCAAATTCAAAATTTTGCCTATATAAATTAGTTGATTGGCATGGTACCACATCTATTATGCTTCTATATTCCAGATCTTGTTTTACACCCAAACATACAAAGAATTATTTTCCCTCTCAAGGAATCATGCAAATAACTTAGCTGTGTGGTTCACAACCTATTTATCCCAGAATCCTCCTTGCTTAGTGCTCTACTTATTTTTAGAAATGTATAATCTGGACTATTTTGTCAGTTCTTTCCAGTTGTAATTTTCTTCTTAATAATAAGAAATAGCTTTTCTGAGATTTATATTTCTGAATTTTTCAGGTAGTTTTCTGCACAATGACAGCATAATGGTTTATGAAGTACAATTTAACTCTTGTTCAAAATATTGTCTTCCTTTATGTAAAAAATTGCTGCATTTGGACATCATTTTCAACTCTGTGCACTGGACATTTCTTATTAGGACCTCATCTTTTTTGTCTAATTTATCATTAAAATCAACAAAATGTAGGCTTGGAAATGAGCACCAATATGCTTAAGACTAGCACCATTTTTACTTTAAGGATAGTGAAATCAATCCTTACTGGGAGAGAAGAAGAGCTGTATTCACTCACTCCTTTCACTACAATGAAAACTTACTCCAAGCCATTAGGTGAAGAATTTAAGTCAGGTTAATCACTACTATCCTTGAGGTAAAAAATGGTCACAGGCTTAGGTCCTGAGAAAGCATGTCAATGCTCATTTCAAAGTCTACATTTTGCTGATTTTAATAAGAGTCTGAGGCAAAAGATAAAGAATCCAATTTTGAATAAGTTGACTTTGAGATGGCTCTGGAACCTCCAGTCAACATGAACAATATAATGGACAAGTGCAGATGCTAGAATGATAGTCATGAAAAGGAATGGAGCTAGATATTTAGCTCTGGCACTCATCCAACTACATATAAGCTAAACTCATGGGTGCTGATGTAGTTATTGGGAGATAATATAAGAGATGAGGAAAGGGTCTAAAACAGGACCTTGGAGAACTCCCACATTTAGGGAACATTATGTGAAGGATGAGGCAGCAAAGAAGATGGAAACAGAGTTGTCAGACAGAAGAAGTCAGAGAGAGAAGCAACAAAAAAATCCAGAGGAGAGAACAGAGCCAATATGGCAGAGTGTAGGCCAGAACCTAGCTTAATTCTCCCAACATTCCCCTCCAAGCAAATTTAAAAATAATACTTTAATCCTATTTAAACTTCCAGGAGTCAATATGGTGGAATAAACAGTTGGTCACTCTGACCCACCCTTGTTGACCTTGAAAAACCCAGGGAATATTGCCCCAGGAAAAATCCTGGAATAGGTGAACCAGCAGAAAGGTAGGTCTTTTAGTTCTGGGAGGCTAGGGAGATTAATGGGAAAGGCCCATTTTACTATGGCTGAAGGGTATCAGTATGGGATGGGAGGCATTCCAGCAAGCCAGCAACAAGCCCCTATCAGCAGACCAGTGAGATACTGAGCCCCAGGGTGGAGGTGCAGGTAAGTACCAACACTGGGCACACACCAACCACCACCACCAACTTCAGCTCAGAACCAGGTAAACTACCAGATGAGTACAACATCCAGTTGCCAGTACCTGAGGCCCCAGCACAAAAAAACCAGTAACCAGGTCCCTAATCCCCAGCCAACAAGTCTCTGACAGTGCCCCCTGGACCCCAGAAGCAGAGATCAAATTTAAAATCCAGGGGGGAAAAGGCAAACAACATGAGCAAGAAGAATAAAGAAATCAATCACCATAGAGAAATATTTCAGTGACAGGGAAGATCAAAACACAAATTCAGGAGAGGACAACATGGTCAATATACCCACATCCAAAACCTCAAAGTAGGATATGAACTGGTCTCAAGCGCAAAAAGCCTTCTTCAGAAATCTCAAGGAAGATTTTAAAAGTCAAATACTAGACATGGAAGAAAAATTGAACATTTCCTTAAAAAAATACAATTGACTAAAAGGAAAAACAGTACACTGAAGGAAATAGCTTCTTAAAAACTAGAATGGGGTGGGGGAGGAGCCAAGATGATGGAGTAGAAAGACACACATATGCTAGCTCCGTACCCACAGCCTATAAAATATCTATAAGGAAGAACTCCTAACAAATTCTGGAGCAGTGGAAACCACAGAACAATGGAGTGGAGGAAATTTCTGTTCCAGAGAGACCTGAAAAACTGACACCAAAGGTCCGTTGCGCACAGGACTGGAGCAGAGCCCAGCCCTACCTTGTCCACATGGCACTGAAAGGAGCAGATCCGAGCAGACTTCAGGGACAGAATCTCCAGTGGCCATGAAATTCCCTCCACCCACAGGCTCATAGATCAGTGAGAGAGACTGTTTGGTGGGCTGAGAGAGGAGTGGGGTGTCTCCATAACTCAGGACCCCTCAGGAGGCAGCAGCAGAGGAGCAGAGGACAGGGGCTCCCAAAGCAGGCAGGAGCTTAGATCCATTGTTGAAGGTCTCTGCATAAACCCCCATAGGGAACTGAGCCCTGTGTAGTGGCCCTGCCCCCACCTGAGTACCTGAACTTAATCTCACACTGAATAGCAGCCCTGCCTCTGCTGAAAGCCCTGAGGCTGGGGAGCAGCATTTGAATCTCAGACCCCAAACACTAGCTGAGTGGATCTAGAAGTGAGGTGGGTGTAGAAAGGACAATCTCAGAAGTCAAGGAACTGGCTGGGAAAATGCCCAGAAAAGGGGGAAAAAATAAGACTATAGAAGGTTACTTTCTTGGTGAACAGATATTTCCTCCTTTCCTTTCTGATGTGGAAGAACAATGCTTACCATCAGGGAAAGACATAGAAGTCAAGGCTTCTGTATCCCAAACATCCAAAATAGATATTCAATGGGCTCAGCCATGGAAGAGCTCAAAAACGATTTTGAAAATCACATTAGAGAGGTGGAAGAAAAACTGGGAAGAGAAATGAGAGAGATGCAAGAAAAGTATGAAAAACAGGTCAACACCTTGCTAAAGGAAACCCAATAAAGGCTGAAGAAACTAACACCTTGAAAAATAGGCTAACTCAATTGACAAAAGAGGTTCAAAAAGCCAATGAGGTGAAGATGCTTTCAAAAGCAGAATTAGCCAAATGGAAAAGGAGGATCAAAAGCTCACTGAAGAAAATAGTTCTTTCAAAATTAGAATGGAACAGATGGAGGCTAATGACTTTATGAGAAATCAAGAAATCACAATGCAAAACCAAAAGAATGAAAAAAATG
>JAQQSK010007715.1:0-13850 GCA_028658325.1 Potorous gilbertii | reverse complement strand
GGGGAGGGGACAAATGGGGAGAAAATTTTGGAACCCAAAATCTTGTGAAAATGAATGTAAAAAGTTAAATAAATTTATTTTAAAAAAAATAAAATAGTTCCTTAAAAATTAGATTGGAATAGATGGAAGCTAATGACTTAAGGGGAAACCAAAAAATCACAAAACAAAACCAAAAGAATGAAAAAATGGAAGATAATATGAAATACCTCATTGGAAAAACAACTGACCTGGAAGATACATCCAGGAGAGGCAATTTAAAAATTATGTTACTACCTGAAAGCCATGATCAAGAAAAGAACCTAGACATCATCTTTCATGAAATTATCAAGGAAAATTCACCTAATATTCTAGAACCAGAGGGCAAAATAAATATTGAAAGAATCCACCAATCACCTCCTGAAAGAGATCCAAAAGAGAAACTCCTAGGAACACTGTAGCCAAATTCGAGTTACGAGGTCAAGGAGAAAATATTGCAAGTAGCTAGAAAGAAACAATTTGAGCATTGTGGAAGTACAATCGGGATAATACAAGCTCTAGTATGTTCTTCATTAAGGGATCAAAGGGTTTGGAATATGATATTCCAGAAGTCAAAGGAACTAGGATTAAAACCAAGAATCACCTACTCAGCAAAACTGAGTATAATACTTCAGGGAAAAAATGGCCATTCAATGACATAGAAGACTTTCAAGCATTCTTGATGAAAAGATTAGAACTGAAAAGAAAATTTGACTTTCAAACATAAGAATCAAGAGAAGTATGAAAAGGTAAACAAGAAAGAGCAATCATGGGGGACGTAGTAAAGTTGAACTGTTTATATTCCCACATAGAAAGATAATATTTGTAACTCTTAAAACTTTTCTCAGTATATGGGTAGTTGGTGGGATTACACACACACACACACACACACACACACACACACACACACACAGAGAGCACACACAGGGTAAGTTGAATAGGAAGTGATCATATCTAAAAAAATAAAATTAAGGGGTGAGAGAGAAATATGTCAGGAGGAGAAAGGGAGAAATGGAATAGGGCAAATTATCTCTCATAAAAGAGGCAAGAAAAAGCCTTTTCAATGGAGATAAAATGTGGGGAGGTGAGAGAGAAAAAGTGAAGCTTACTCTCATCATATTTGGCTCAAGGAAAGAATAACATGCACACCCTATTTGGTATGAAAACCTATCTTACAATACAGGAAAATAGGGGAGAAGGGGATAAGCATGGTAGCGGGGGTGGGCAGGGGAATGATGGAAGGTAGGGCAAATGGGAGGAGAGAGCAATTAGAAGTAAACACTCTTGAGGAGGGACAAGATCAAAAGAGAGAACAGAAGAAATGAGGGGGGCAGAATACAATGGAGGGAAATATAGTTAGTCTTAAACAACATGACTCTTATGGAAGTCATTTGCAAAACTACACATATATAGCCTATGTTAAATTGCTTACTTTCTCAGTGGGGATGGGTGGGGAGGGAGGAAGGAAAAGAAGTTGGAATTCAAAGTTTTATGAACAAATGTTGAGTATTGTTCCTGCATGCAATTGAGAAATCAGAAATACAGATAATGGGGTATAGAAATTTATCTTGCCCTACAGGACAAAAGAGAAGATGGGGATAAGGGAAGGCAGAGATGTTAGAAGGGAGGGCAGATTGGTGGAAAGGATATTCAGAATACTTGGCATTTTGGGATGGGATGAAGGAATGGAACTCAAAATTTTGTGGAAATGAATGTTGAAAACAAAATAAATTGATAAATTAATAATTTAAAAAAGAGAATGAATAGTGGGAAATGGATTAGTATTTCTTGTAATTTCAATATATCAGGCGAACAAGATTCAAACAAAATAGTAGCTAAGGATAATATGGGGGTGGAGATTGTAAACAATATTTTTATATGGGCTAGGCAAGGGAATTTTTTTTAAAATAAAAGAATAATTTAATCTAATCTTGGCACGAGATGAACTGTATGTGAGTATGTGAAGGTAGAGCCTAGATCTTGTTGCTTTTAGCAAAAGAAGCAGCAGGTGCCAGCAAAACAAGAGTTGTTTTTTTAAAAAAGCACACTGGAATATTACATGATCAAGAAGATGAAGCACTAGACACTTGTCCACTCCTTATGACTTCTCAAACCTCTCCAAAATAGAAATTGTGTGCTAGAAACAAAGCACTTTCAGTTGCTCCACAGTCAAAATAACAAGAACCATAAGGAGGTAAAAATTTAATGAACTAACAATAAAGAAAGCTAATTCCTAATGCCTGCTGTACTTTTATCAATCTCTCTCCCATCAGTCACCAAACTCTGGTAGGGTTGCACAAGGCTACAAATGGCTTACAACAGATTCACATGTGCACACATCCCCATCTCCTGCACCATAGAAAATCAAAAAGCAGAAGCTTACTCTGGCTGGGAGTGCAGTATGGTAATGAGTCATGAGCTAGAACAGGTTCTCATCCATGGAATTTGAGTCAGAAAATGAACAATAGCTGTGTATAAGGGGAAATATTGAAATATAAAGCTCTCGGGGGCAACAAAGTTCAGTTAAATTTCTTCCAAATAAACAAACAGGGAAAATATTAATAACATAAAGTAATGTGGCCTCTAGATCAGCTAAAGGCGTCCAGAAATTTATGAATAAATGTAACAAGACAAAAAAAACCTAACAAGACAGAGGACCTTCAGCTTTGTATCCTGTGGGTTTTTAAGGGAAAATTAAATTACAGCAGGATAGTCTTGAATGTTTAAGAAAAAAAAAGAAAAAGAAGAATTTTGAAAACTGAATTTGTGGACTGCATGTCAAAATTAATTGGCAGAACGGAAAACTTTGAATTCATAGTGGCTACCCTCACCAAAGAAACAAAGGAAAGCACATTAATTGGGAATGCAATATAATGAAGTGCAGGAAAATCAGGAAGAAGAAAAAGCAAAAAGCAATAAGATTAAAAGAAAATCTAACACAGAAGCAAAAATTCTTGTTCTCAACAGAAGGATGTATAAAGACAATGTGATGGTAATTTAAATGGGAAGATCTTTCCTATTCATTAATAGGCCCATGTGACCTGGCTAGGACACAGAAGCCTGAATCACATGAGTCTGTGGAGGGAGAAGTTTGCTGAAGGGGGGAAGCAGAAAGAGGTGTAGCTAGAGCACAGCTGAGAAGAAATTGGTCAGAGCAGTCAGAACTGAGGTAGAGAGAGGAGGCAGGCAACTGGCTATGAGTGTTTGTTTGTGGGAAGGCCCTAAAAGGAAGAAGGCTTGGGGATGGTGTTGTCCTCTGCACTTTTATTGTATCTAGATTTTTGTTACCATGATGGATTTGGCTTTCTGATGTCTGAATCAATGTTTTGGCTCTGTCTTCCATATGGAAAGTCTGCTGTATTTTGCAATTCAGAATTGTGCAAGAATATTCATGGTCACCATAATGCTGTCAATTGCGCTACAGATAACTTAAGGATTATAGATCTCCAAAAGGACATGATCAATTAAAAACATAAACACCATCATATAATAAATAACACAAGAAAATTACCCAGAAGTTCTGAACACAGAAAACAATATTATAATTGAAAGACTTCATAGATTATCTCTATGTTGAGGAGAATGGGGGCAGGAAAAAACAAACAAACAAAAACACTTTATAACCTATACTACAAATTGAAAAATATACAGCATTAAATTTTAAAATTCCCCTGACAACCCACAAATTCTGAAAGCAATCTTAAAAACAGATCCTTAACTATAAAGGAAAGAAAATTTGAGTAACAAAACTATTCTGCAACTACCAGAAATCCTAGAAGGAAATGGATCAATGTGTTCCAAAGAGCAATGACACTCAAGATGAAACAATGTAATTAATGACGCTGCATTAAGTCTAAGCATGAATGAAAACAGATGAACATTCAATAATAAAAACTTGGCATTTGAAGCATTCTTTAAAGAAAACCAGACCAGTTCAAATTATTTGTTTGCAAACTCCCTATCGGCATAAATGCAAGAAAGGTTATCCAATATAGCATCTAAGGAAGGCACAGATAATGAAAGTAATTACCCCTGAAAATAAAAGGGAAAACAAAAACAAACACAAAGAGAAAGACACTTAAAGGGAAAGAGGAGGAGAAGAAGAAAGTAGAAGGAGGAAGAGGAAGAAGGAAGATAAGGAGAAGGAGGAGAACAAAAAGTAGTAGTTATTAAGGTCTGCACACCCATTTATATATGTTATCTCCTTCGATTCTCACAATTCTCACAAACCCTGTGAGACAGGAAATATTTTTGCCCCCATGTTGCAAATAATGAAATTGAGGCTGAGATAAATTTAGTGACTTGCTCAAGGTCATAAGCCTGGTAAGTATTTGAGGGAGAAGTACTTAAACTCAGGTCTTCTTGACTCCATGTCCAACAAGCCATCCACCAAGCCACCTAGTTGTCCTCCGTGAATTCACAATTCCAAATTTCTGGCAGGGGGCAGAGAATATAAGGTATTGAGGACAAAAAGAAGTGCGGTTTCCAATTTTGTGGCACAAATTTGTCACCTGCTGTGACTTTACAGAAATAGGCCAACCCTACCCTGTAAACATCAGGAAGGGAGTTGTCTTTTTTAAGGGAAGTCTTAAGGTTAATCTAAAGTCTCAGAGGTAGAGGTGGATGTCAATAACTCCAGTAGCAGTTATTGATCATCACAGTTATCTGGTGCCTTAAGGTCACTAAAGGACCTTCCTCACAAAACTATTCAAGGCAGGTTGTAAAAGTAACATTACCTCCATTTTATAGATGAAAAAAGTCTCAGAAGTTGCCCACAGTCAGACAGATAGAAAATGTCTAAAGTTAGACTTATAGGCCCGAGAATTGGAAAAAACTTTGGAAAATATTTAGTCTAGGGATTCTTAATCTTTTTTCTGTCCTCTAACCATTTGGCGGTCTGGCTAAGACTTTGGACCGCTTCTCTAAATAAGGTTTTTAAATGTATAAAATGAGATATTTAGTCTTGCAAAGGAAATCAAAAACTAACTAGGGTTCTCCTATCCAAATTCACAGATCATCTTAAAATCTATCCACAGTCCCACACACACAAACACAGAAACTAAGAACCCCAAACAAGTCTAAGTTTGTCATGTTACAGATAAGGGTATCAAGGAGATGAAATGCCTTTCCAAGGTTACACAGATACTAAATAGTTAACAGCAAAATATAAGATACTTGAGAATAGGAACTACTTCATTTGTTTTTATCTGCATCAGGTCTTGCACTTCATAGGTGTTTAATAAATATTTGCTGAAGCAGAAAAGCCAGTATTCAAGCCCAACTTGTCTGAATCCAAGTCTAGAGTCCCATTCTCTACCTCAGAAATTTCAAATACTGTCCCAAATCAGATTAAAATGGAGTTCCTACCCGATTTTAATGTTAATGTAGTAATAAAAAAGGAAGATACAAGTATGTATGGTTTTCTAAATCAATATTCAGCCTGCAGAGATCCTTATGTATGGTTCAGTGGTCCCCATTTCTCTTTGAATTTGACACCACTGAACTATACTACAAAGCTTCCCCAATATCCCATATGTCTCCACTAAAACCTAGTAGTTCTTGGTAACATAGAATTCAGACAGAATCATGGATTACCTTTCCAGCTTTTTCTACACACAGATAGCAACCACTACATGCCTCTGCCTTTGAACACAAAAGATAACAATAAATCTCTATTTATGGAATACCCCCTCCCAATTGCAAAATGAAATGAACAATGGGAGTAACTACTTGGAAAATATGCTCCTTCTTCATAACAGCTTTTCGACAGAACACACTGATGCCCCTGAACTTTTCTGCTTCACCAATTGCTATGGTCAAAACTGCTGGGGCATTTGGCAGCCCCTACCACATGATCTCTGAAGCATTAAAGGGGAATCACAGCTTGAAGCTGGACTGGAACAAACCAAATTAAAGTAGGAGGACTAGAAATTAAGCCATGAATTTGAAATGGGATAAGAACAAATTCAGATAATTCAACACCGCCACTCACAACTGTAGTTATGGCCTTGTATATAAAGCCCACTATTTATTGCAACCTCATTGAAGTTCAAAAAAAAAAAAAAAAAAAAGCACGCTATAAGCCAGGCTTTTAATAGTGTGTATTGAGTCCCCACTGTGTGCAATGTACTGGAATCTGAAGGATTAGGGCAGTGCTTTGTAGGGGAAATTTCAGAAGTCTTTTACAGTGATAAACACCTTGAGGAGGTGTCTTAAAAGTCTTGTTCTTATTTTCATTCTCCCACTACAAATGTTGAAAAGCTACGCATACACAGAGTGAGAAAAAACAGATCATTTTAAATATCAAGAGGCTTTGTTCACTTTGCCTTCACTAGCCAATGACCTCATTATCCAGGAGCTAAAGTTGTGATTTCACTTACTATCTTTCCAAAAAGTTCACCATTTCTATTCTATAATGTATGATTTAAATGCATGAAGGCATATTAGCTGCTTTGTACACATAAGGCACAAATATTGAGATAGCAGTGAGGCTATATGTTATCACTACATCAATATGCCTAAAATGAAAGGGGAGGCTCAGGCTGATAGAACGGCTATCCTTATGCTTAAAGTTATTTAGAAGTCATTTTTCAAATTAGGGTAAGTCTTCCTTCCGTTGAGTATTTCCATCTGTTCAAAGATTCCATTCTTACTAGTCCCTTGTTCTATCTCCAAAAGAAAGTCATACTTTTAGAATTTCCAGTTCACCTTTTATTTTGGGCAAAGTCTATGACCAGAACACAGCAGTGGCATTGATTTTGAGTCACTTTAATGCTTCTAAAAGTCTGTGCTTATCCAAATGTGACATAATCTGTTTCATACTGAGCAACAATCTTGTCATGGACATTACCACCCCTCGAGAAGCAGCTAATTAGCAACCTAGGAGGAGATGTTATGGTCTACTGGATACAGAAGGCATTGCCTCAAAGGTAATGTAATAACTCTCCAAATGATTCTGGATCTTGAAAGCTGATAAACAAGGGTTTATGTCCTTTTGAGTTTCAAATTCATTTTACAGTGAACTTTCTGTTTGGGGTTATATTTCCATATTTTCAAGAAAAAAGAAATAAGTGAGGAGGATAATAGAGAAAATAAATGTCTCCTGTTCTCTCCTTAACTTCTCAGGGAAGGTGCATGACTTGCCTATGTCTAGTAAGTCTTGGAGGTTGGACTCATGAGCTCTGGAACTGGCAGATATGTTGGAAATTGTAGATTCATTTATTTTCCTTTTCTTGCAAAAAGGAAAGTCAGACTGGTAACTCAGAAACATAGAAAATACACTTCAGAGATTAGTTGGCCTGATTTTTTCCCCTTCCTTTGCAGTCTCATCAAGATGGTCAGTGTCACCAAAGCATCTAATTTGCCTCGTGCAGCTGCTTACATGGCAAGTGAGGAATACTAATGCTTTCTAATCTCCATTGCCTGACTGGGGATATTGGACAAGAAAGAAATAGTTTGAAAAATACTTATGTTTGTTTTGCACCCAAAAGGTATAAAGAAAAAAATCGGTCCTTCAGAAAAATCGCCTTCGATACCCTTGAGCTCATGAAGCACTTAAGATGGCATAGATATACGTATAATGATGCCCTTGGGGTAGCATGACTAAACTGATGATGGTGCTGGCATGGGCCGAAGTACAAACAAGTAAACACAATACACATACGCAAAAAATGATGTGTACTTAACACTGTATTAGGTGTTTTGAATAATATGAAAGTGCCTAAGGTGTTTAAAGATTTATACTCACAAAACAACTAAAAATGGAAAAGGTTCTACAGGGTAGGACAAAAATCTTAAAGCTTAAAACTACACTCAAACTTTTAGGACATCCTGTAAAATTAACGGGGTGGCTATGCGGTATAGTAGATAGGGAGAACAGAGTTGATAGACTCATCTTTCAGAGTTTAAATTTGATCTCAGACATTTACTAGTCGTGTGACTCTGAGGAAGTCACTTAAATCCTGATTGCCTCAGTTTCCTCATCTGTAAAATGAGCTTGAGAAGGAAATGGCAAACCACTATAGCATCTTTGCCGAGAAAACCCCAAATGGGGCCACAAAGAGTTAGACACAGTTGAACAACAAGAAGTATAACTAAGAGCTATGTTTTTTCATGGTATGGACTAAATGCCATGTGGGAAGTCAAAGGAGAGCTAGACCAACATCTCCACAGCTCTGGTCCTCTCATGAGATCCAGCTAATTGACAGACTCAGCTCAAGTCAACAAGCGTTTATTAAAAGTCTATTTTGGGTTAAATACTAGGAATAAAAAAAATAAAAATAAAAAGCAACCCCTAGGAATCTTAATTGAAAATTGGGTGGATGGGTGGAAACTCCTTCTTTCCTGGCTTTTCCCAATATATCTCTCTTTCAGAGTACATCCTCATATTCAGAAATGGACACCTGTATTAATAAGCACCTTGAAACATCCAGGATGACCTGCTAGCACAGGTTCTTAGATCTGCTTTTCTGAAAGGAAAGCAATTTTTGAGCTGTCAACAATCTTCTTTAATCACATATACCAAAAGAGAAAATACAAGTAGAGAAATGAAGACAAATAGACAGGGCTTCTTACTGTCTGACCATAAACAATACATACATCACAAATCAACAGACAGATCCAATTGTCTGACCACACATACATACATAGTTACCAGAGAAAGAAGCACCAACATCTGGGCTTTCCAAGGGTGTGGGCGACTTGGCTTCCTCAGAATCTCATGTGGCAACATCACAGGAACTGCCTTCCAAAGAATAAGCCCCCAAACCAAAACCTCCCCTCAGAGAATAAATACCCTTTTCAGAGCTGGAGGGCATGATTTTGTGACCCAGTGCCTCATTAGCAATTAACCGACGGTGTGGGCCTCCCTGCAAAACAAGTTTCCCCTAATCAAGCTTCCCTTAGTGGGTTCACCCGAGGCCTAATAATGGGGAGGGAAGATCCTTAACTCTAATTAAAATTACAACACCTCAATCTAAATCCCACCTTTCACTTCCCAGTATTGCCACTCCTAACCCAATCCCAGTCAGAAAAAGCCCTTAGCATACTAGAAATTTGTCTTCCATTGAGCTGCATATGGAACAAAAGGAAAAACAGCTTCCTTGCAGAATTATATATTTAGGATGAGCTAGTAAAGGGTAGCTTGTTCTCAGAGTGAGCTAACAATGAAAGTGTGAACAGACACCTAAAGCTATAAAACAATTCAGGAATGTCAGGAGAATACTCATAGCCAAAGGGACCTGAGAGAATATCATTATCAGAGACTCTGAAGTCCATACCATGTGAAAACAAAGCAGGTACAGAGGCCAAAAGACATGTGTGGGGAAAAGTTTAAGTAATCAAAGTACATTGTGGATTTACTTTTGATTTATTCAAGAGGGAAATAAAAGATTAGAAAAAAAGACTGTTGGCTTTAGTTGATGAACTGTTTATTAAATAAGTCGAATGTAAGAAGTCAGGGATGCTGTTAGAACAGCAGGAGCACAAGTATTTTTTTTCTCTTAAGTAAAAAACTCTTCATATGGTCTAAGTACTGGACCTTAGGAAGGAACAAATTAAACATAAAGGGCAAAAGTCAGGAATAGGAAGAATCTCATGTCTCACCTCATGTACCTGTAACTTCTATTGGAAAGCACAGGAATTACAGGACAAGTGAAATAGGTGAGAACATACATTCTTTCCTCCTAAGATTAGTAAGATTATATACCTCCTTAAAATAAGTCTTCTTTATGTAATCTCTAAAAGGGATTCTTAACCTCTTGTGTGCTTTATCTGCGGGCCTAAAGATTTCAGATGTCCCTTAGCTCAGATAACATTAAAAAAAATCAGTTTTATTTTCATCAGCCTCTAACTAAAATTCATTATTTTCCTCAAATAGTTAAAAAATATTATTCTGAGAGAAGATCTATAATTTCAGCAGACTTTGAAAGGAGTAAAGGACATAAAAAATTAAGAATCCTATCTCTATAACAAAGGTCTCCAAACTTTTCTTAGAAAGCAATCCTATATGGACTTCAGAAAAACTTGAAAGACTTCTATGAACTGATGCTAAGTGAAGTGAGCGGAACCAGGAAAACGTTGTAGACAGTAACAGCCACAGTGGGCGATGACTGACTTTGATAGATGTATCCCTTCTCAGTAACAGAAAGACCTAAAACATCCATATCCACACCCAGAGAAAGAACTATGGAGTCTGAATGCAAAGTGAAGCAGACGATTTTCTTTTTTGTTTTATTTTGATTCTTTTCTTTCTCATGGTTCCTCCAATTCATTCTAATTCTTATTTGCAGCATGACTAATATGAAAATATGTTTAATAGGAATGTGTATATATTGAGTTTATATCAGATTGCATGCCATCTTGTGGAGGGGGATGGGGAGGATAGGGTAGAAAATTTAAAATGTATGGAAGTGAATGTTGAAAGCTAAAAATTAAAAAAAAAAACTTTTAAAAAAAAGATACCCCTATAAGTTAAAAATAGTATATCCTAGCAATTATTTATGTAAGTCATAAATTCTACATTTGATAGGATATAATGTGATATTTTATATAATGTATGAGATGATAATGTATAAATATTATATATATGTAAAATATTTAGTAGTATACAATATATTACATACTGTCAACTAGGTGAAGCCTACCCCTCAAAATGCAGAGGAGTCCAAGTTAGGTTGAAAGAAGAAATGTTTTATTAGGAGCAAAATTAGCCACTAGTGCCTTGGTGCCTCCCCCACCCCCATAAAAGGTACAAGAGAGTCCATCGCCCAAGAGAGGCAGGGGAAATTTATGCTTGAAAATCATAGGAAGGTTCAGATGGGAGTTGGGGAAGAAAATGAAGAATCTTTTCCAGGAACAAGTGGAAATGAAAGTAGAATGTTTCGCAAGAATGGTTAAATGCAAGGCTGGTTTGGGCCAGTTTGGGAAGATTAAATCAACAAGGCCAGCCAGTGAACACCAGCAAAGGCATCTATCTGGGAGTGAGCAAATCTTTGGTTCACTGAAGATTCCTGATTGGCTCCTTTCAGTAAACAGGCTTACTCTGTGTCCAGTGCATCTGCCTGGTAAGTAACTTAAAGAAAACAGACATATTAATCTCAGGGGCATTTCCACAATACGTTGTAAAATATACTCAAGTTGAATATTTTAAGGGTAAAAATAAAATATTTTATTTATCAAAGGCTCAAAAACCTTTATTTCTCTCACTAAAAAATTCCTAATTATTGTATCTACAGAGAGCATGTGAAATATGTTACATTATTTTTGAAAATCTTTATCACTTTATGATACAGCAATATGTTGCATTATCTTGAAAAGTAAGGAAGCTGTGAAAGAACCAGTGTCAACCCTTTCTCTCTGTGGAATTCCCTGTCTACTCTTAGGATACTGAAAGGACCTTGTGTGATGTGTGACCATCTGATATATAGACCAAATAAAGACATTAGTGGCAATTCACACAAATACTTTAAAGGGTTGGTTTTGGGTTTTTTTTGTAATTTTAAATATTTTTTAAAAATACATTTTAGCAATGGTTATAATGAATTTTCCCCAAATGCCTACTATCATCTTACTTGCTCTTGATCTTCCTGCTAATCCACAGCATCTGACTTGCTATAAACACATCTTGTGGGAAGAGGGAACATGGGGAAGGGGAAAGTTGTCCATGGAACCTAGACTCTAGTTTTCTCAGGTGAGTAGCACAGGCGATATGAAATAGCATTCCATTCACTTAAGAAAGCTATATTATTAGAATTCTAGGCAAAAGAAAAGAATGACTAACTGGAAGAAACTTCTTTAATTATATGAGTGATAATCTGAAATGTGAAGGTAGGCATACTGCAGTAATCATGATGAAACACTAGTTGTGGCGGAATTCTTCTTACAATTAGTTCTAGTGCGTTTGTTGCTGATAATCAGTTGTTTCTGACCCTTTATGACCCCATTTGAGGTTTTCTTGGCAAAGATATTGGAGTGGTTTGCCATTTCCTTCTCTGGCTTATTTTACAGAGGAGGAAATTGAGGCAAGCAGGGTTAAGTGACTTATCCCCTGTCACACAGCTACTACTTGTGAGGGTGAATTTGAACTCAGGTCTTCCTGACTCCAGGTTCTGATCTTGGAGTCACCTAGCTGCCTCAGGGCAGTGAAGATTGCCTTATTCTTTCATTAGTATTGGTACTACAAGTCTGGTACTTGTTCCTTCCTTTAGAAAATCATACTTTCTAACCTTGAACTTTTCCTCTGAAACATTTTTGGATGTAATGTGATGGTTATTAATACTTTAAAGTATAGTTACTAGTTATGTGTCACAGTGGATAGAATATGTCAGGAAATGTGAGTTTAAATCTAGCTGTGTGAGCCTGGACAAATCATTGAAACTCTGTCTGCTACAGATTCTTCAAATGTAAACTTCTCAGTTTATTTTTTTTATTCTCATACTAAAAAACACCTATCTCCCAAAGTTGTGAGGATTCAATGAGATATTTGTAAATTGTATAGCCCAATGCCAGATACTTAACAATCCTTACTTCCTTCTGAACGGGTGCTTGGTTGCATGTACTTGAGTCCAAATTCTAAAACCACATTTCTCTTTAAAAATCAGATTTCTCCCTAGCTTCAAAATACTATCCCAGGCAATTTCTCCCCAGCCCAAGGACACAGGCTGCCCTAGCAACAACCATTATCTCCCTTCCTGCTATAGTAGCCAGATGCATCTACAGAACTCATTAGGCTTAACCAGCTGTGTTCTAGCTTAACGGGCTGTGCACTGGGTCATAATGACATTTACTACACACTAACCAATCATATGTATCCTACACTTAGACAAACCTATACTTCCTTACATTAATCTTGTCTAACAAGACATTGATGAGAGAAGCTTAGTTTTTCCTGGTCAGTGATGTTTCTGACCTGACCTGACGTGAAAGTGATGTTTCAGGCATAAAATCACACCTCCAGGTAGCCCCTCCCCTCTTGGCCTATTTTCCAATGAATTCTGGGTAAAATACCTGTGCAGTAGATCCCAAAAGTGCATGTTCCTTTAAGAGCTGACCACTCCTTAACCACTCCCTAAACCCATCCCAAAACATCTAGTTAGCATATTTGGCACAAATGATACTATAGAATATCCTATATAAACTTCCCCTGTACCCCTTTAAGTTTCCAGGTTCCCTAAGAACTCTTGTCTGCTGAAAGGCATAATAAACCTTTACCTTGACTTCAACAATACTTTAGTCAGTGAATTCTTCTCCAGGTGATCTGCCTCTGGTACCCCAGTCTTTGTGAGGATCTCACATCCCCTTTCCAGCCTTCATCACTTCCTTCTTCAGTCAGAGACAAGTTACAGAAACATTTTTATCTTGGGCTATTTTCTTCTCTTTCTTGGATTTGCCTTTCTGACATGTCTGAACTCCTGGAGTGTTATCTTTTTTTTCTTTTCAGAAGCATAGAAATTTATCAGCAGACCCAGTCCTTTGTCCAGATTATCCATAGCTTGCAATCAGCATGTGATTTTCTAACAAATGTCCAGAGAACATGGCTAAATTTGTTCTTTACCTGTGGACACTGAACTGTTGTGAGCCACAGAATGATACCTGACCTGAAGTCTGTAAGACTTGAATTTACATCCTGCCTCAGAGATTTGCTAGCTATGTGATCACGAGAAAGTCACTTATTCTATTTGCTTCAGGTACCCCTACTATAAAATAAGAATAATAGTAACATTTATCTTCTAAATTTGTTGTAAGATTGTATTTGTCAAGCCCTTTCTAAACATAAAGGCTCGACATTAATGCTACATCTTGTATAAGAAACCAGCTTTAAGAGCTGGGTTTCTACA
>JAQQSK010007714.1:0-13850 GCA_028658325.1 Potorous gilbertii | reverse complement strand
GAGAGAACTATTTTCTTTAGTGAGCTTTTGCACCTCTTTTTCCACTTGGCTAATTCTGCTTTTGAAAGCATTCTTCTCCTCACTGGCTTTTTGAACCTCTTTTGCCAATTGAGTTAGTCTATTTTTCAAGGTGTTATTTTCTTCAACATTTTTTGGGGTCTCCTTTATTAAGGTATTGACCCGTTTTTCATGCTTTTCTTGCATCTCTCTCATTTCTTTTCCCAGTTTTTCCTCCACCTGTCTAACTTGATTTTCAAAATCCTTTTTCAGCTCTTCCATGGCCTGAGCCCATTGGATATCTATTTCAGATGTTTGGACAGAGGCCTTGACTTTATGTCTTTACCTGATGGTAAGCAGTTTTGTTCCTCGTCAGAGTGGAAGGTTGGAATCATTTGGTCACCAAAATAATAATCTTCTATGGTCTTATTTTTTTTTCCCTTTTCTGGGCATTTTCCCAGCCAGTTACTTGAGATTCCTCTCCACCCCTGCCCAGATCTGCCCACCTAGTGCTTGGGGTCTGAGATTCAAATGCTGCTCCCCAGCCTCAGGGCTTTTGGCGGCTGGCTGGCTGCCATTCAGGGTAAGATGAAATCAGGTTCTCAGGTGGGGGCAGGGCTGCCTCCCAGGCTCAGTTCCCTCAGGGGATTTATGCAGAGACCTTCTGAAATGGCCTCCTGCTAAGCTCCTGCCTGATTCAGGAGCCTCTGCCCCTCTACTGCCTCTGCTGCTGCCTTCTGAGGGGGCCTGAGTCATGGAGATACCCTGCTCCCCCTCAGCCCATCCAGATGTCTCTCTCACTGACTTGTGCGTCTGTGGGTGGAGGGACCTTCGTGGCCGCTGGAGATTCCATCTCTGAAGGCTGCTGGGATCTGCTTGCTTCTCTCAATGCTGAGCGGCAGGGCAGGGCAGGGCTCTGCTCCCGTCCAGTGTGCGATGGACCTTTGGGATTGGTTTTTCAGGGCTCTCTGGAATGGAAATCTCCTTCACTGTGTTGCTGCATGGCTTCCACTGTTCCAGAATTTGTCGGGAGTTCTTTTTAGAGTAAATCCATGGGCTGTGAGTTCGGAGCTAGCATATGTGAGTCTTTCTACTCCGCCATCTTAGCTGCGCCCCCCCCCCCCCGTGGACCCTTTCTCAAAAGAATGTTTTTAAATGCACAAAATGAAACACATAGGATTACAAAAGAAACCAATTAAATTGAAATACTAATAGCAAAATATGTTTTTGAAAAAAAAGTTCACAGAATCCAGGTTAAGAAACTTTGACCTAGGTAGTCTTCAAGGTTCTTTTCATCTCAAAAATATTCTGTATGTTAAGGTCCATCTTCTGTGTTGTAGCTCAACTCTAATGTTCTACCTCCCTAGAATCTGTAACCTTCATTGAAACAAGATGGCAATCAGGAGTCCTGTTTACAGTCAAGATCCTTCTCCCTGTGTCCACTTTCTATTGTAGATGAGGTCATGAGGCAATGTAAAAGAATTATCCAGTTATTATATTAGTTCTGCTTGTCTAGAATCAAAATAATCACCCTTTGGTCTGATAACTTTGGTTGGAACAATAGGGGCCAAAATCACTCTATTCATGGCTGAGTGCAGCTTCCTTTTTGGATGTTTTACCTCATAATAGATGAGCACCATCTCACTCCCATCAAAGCCAACATCAGAAGGTGTGACTCCTCCCCAATTGTCACTCAATTCCTAATGTCATATAACCATCAGGAAAGAACGTACAACTCTGGTGCTTAAATGACAAATAGCAGAACTCTACATCCTTTCTGAGTTGTTGTGTATCATAATTTGCACTGTCTTGCACTGGTCTCATTCAAGCTCAGGCTTAGGAAGAAGAGTGTTCTCTCTGGTCTTTGTAGCAGTGCTGCTTTGTTGACCTATCAGTACATCAATTTATCCTCTGGTTATCCTGACCTATCATCTTCAGATTCTGCATTGTACCTTTCTTATAGCCATCTTCTTCCTGTAAAGGACTACCTAACTTTTCCATCTGTCATTTCTTTTCCTGAATCTTTGATATAATGTGCTTGGAGTATTATATTTGTGAAGTTAATAAAGTTATTGGAAATAGCATAGAGGGGCCTCAACCAGCCTCTTCTCCAGCCCAAAACTAATTTAACCACTTGGTCATCATAATATTCCCTCTCTCTTAGCAAATCCAATAAAATAAGGATGACCAACAAGTAAGACAAGTCAACAAGATTTTAAGTGCCTACTATGTGCTAGGCACTGTGCTAAGGACTGGGGATACAAAGAAAGCAAAAAACAGTTTCTTCTCTCAAGGAGCACAGTCTAATGAGGGAGACAACATAGAACTATGTACAAATAAGATAAGATGGATAAATTTCTTCTAGTCTCTGGAAAGCACCAAGATTATGGAGGACTTGGGTAGGAACCTGTGGTTTCATTGCTAGATTGAACACTCAGAAAAGGAAATTCCTTCTACCAAGGCAAGTCAACCCCTTCCCTGAAACTTTATAGCATCAAAGAGTAGTTTGAGGCATTGAGGGCTTAAGGAATTTGCTTAGGATTCCACAGCCAGTATGTGTCAGAGGTCCACCTTAAGCTCTGATCATCCTGGCTTCAAGGCTAGATTCCTATCTACTTTGGAGCTCTCCTTCAAGAAATGTAAGAGTAAATGATTATTATACATAAGAAACATAGTACATGGTCTAGAGTCCCAAACTGGTTGCCAGCTATCAGCCTGCCTCATCCCCCAATATCTTATTTCACCTGTCACTTTTTTCCTGTAGATGCCATGAGGCCACCCTTCATATACTTTGGGTTTTTTTTGGTTTTGAGAGGTAGAGTTAAGTGACTCACCCAGGGTCATATAGCTAGTACATATCTGACACTGGATTTGAACTCAGGTCCTCCTGACTCCAGGATTGATGCTCTATCTACTGCTCCATCTACTCCCCCCCATATGCTTTAGAGGAAGGAATGGGAGGGAGATAGAAAAATTTTGAACTTAATATTTTGTAAAAATGAATGTCAAAATTATTTCCACATATAATTGAAAAAATAAAATACTATTAAAAAAAAGAAATGACAAGTAGTATCTATCAGCAAGCATTGTCTGTAATGAATATAACCTAGAAACCTTCCCAGTAAGATCAGAGATGAATCAATGATGGCCATTATCGCCATTATTTTTCTATTTGAGATGATATAATTGTATAATTAAAGAATTCTGGAGACACAACTAAAACCTTCTTGAAAGAAATTAAAAACTTTAGCAACATTAAAAATATAGAATAAATTCACATAAATTATCACATTTCCATATACTTCCCAAAAAATCCAGCAGAAAGTGATAAACTTTCCATTTCAAATGATTGCAGACAATATAAAATGCGTGGGAGTCCACCTTCCAAAGCAAACTCAAGAACTTTTTGAACACAGTCACAAAACAGTTTTCACCCAAACAACTGGAGAAATATTAACTTCTCATGCAAAGGCCTAGCCAATAAAATAAAAATTATAATTATACTTAATTTACTTATTCACTGCCATACCAAACAGATTATCACAAATTCTTTTGCAGAACTAGAAAAAAAATAACAAAATTCATTTTTCAGAAGAAAAGGGCAAGGATATCTGAGGAATTAATGGGGGAGGGGGAATGAAGGAAGCTGTCGCAGCAATACTAGATTGTAAACTGTATTATCAATTGAAAATTATCAAAACAATCTGGTACTGGCTAAGAAATAGAGTGATGTATCAGTGTAATACATTAGGTACTTGATATATGGTGGCAAAAAAACCCATAGTAATCTGCTGTTTGATAAAGTAAAGATACAAGTTTTTTTGGACAAGAACTCAGCAGTGAACAAAAATTTCTGGTGGAACTAAAAAGTAGTTTAGCAGAAACTAGATATAGACCAACATCTAACACCTTATACCAAGATAAGGTTGAAATGATTTAGAAATAAAGAAAAAAAGTAGATCAGGAGAGCATTTTACCTGTCACATTTATGGATAAGGGGAAAAACATGTTCAACGAAGAGATAGAGAATATTAAAGGTTGTAAAATGGATAATTCTGGTTATATCAAGTGAAAAACAAGGTTTTGCACAAGTAAAACCAATGAAGCCAAGGTGAGAAGGAAAGAAGAAAACTGGAGGAAAATTATAGCAAGTTTCTATCATGTTTCAAAAATATAGAACAAAGTCAAATTGATTAGACTATTAGTCATTCCTCAATTAATAAAAATTCAAATAATATAAACAGGTTTATTTTAGACAAAGAAGTCAAAGCTATCTATTGTCATATAGAAATGCTCTGAACCACTATTGATTAGATAAATGTAATATAAAACAACTTGAGCTACCACCTCACTTTTATCCAATTGGTTAATATGAAAGAAAAGTAAAATGGCAAATGTTAAGGAGATGAGAAAAAAAAATAGGACACTAATGCGCTTTTGGTGTGATTGTGAACTTATCTAAGTATTCTTCAGAGCAATTTGGAACTATTCCCAAATGACTATAAAACTCTGCATACCTTATGAACCAGCAATTCCAGTGCTACATCTGTACCCTAAAGATATCAGTGAAAAAGGAGAAGAACTTATATGTGCAAAAACATTTATAGCAGCTGTTTATGTGGTAGCAAAGAACTGGAAATTGAAGAAATGTCCATCAATTGGGGAATGACTGAACAAATTGTGGTTTATGATTGTGATGAAATGCTATTTTGATAATTATGAACAGTATGATTTTCAGAAAAACCTGGGAGGACTTATATGAATTGATGCAAAGTGAAGTGAGCAGAACCAGGAGAACATAGTACATAGTAACAGCAATATTGTATGATGATCAGCTGTGAATGACTTCATTATTTCAGGATTTCTTTGATCCAAGACAATTACAAAGGACTCATGGAGAAAAAAAAATTGCTATCTGCCTCTAAAGAAAGAACTGATGGAATCAGAATACAGATTGAAGCATTTTTTTAACTTCATTTTTCTTGAGATTTTTTTGTATACACATATTTTGCAGCATGGCCAATATAGAAATATATTTTGCATGATGGAACATTTATAACCTATATTAAATTGCTTGCCTTCTCAATGAGAGGAAAGAGGAGGGAGAAAATGAATTTTGAACTCAAATTTTTAAAAAAAGAATGTTAGCAAGTGTTGTTGGAAAAATATAATTTTTTAAAGCACACCTGTAACACTGGTAACAGTATTAAGTAACTTTACTCTATCTAACCATTGTTATCTAAGGAAAGAGTTCACAAAAAAATAAAACAAAACCTCATGATAATTTTATAGATGCAACTTGGCAGCATAATGGATAGAACAGAGGTCCTGGGATCAGGAAACACCAGAGTTCAAATAAAGCTTTAGATTCTCACTTGCTATGTGACTCTGAACAAGTCATTTAATTTCTATCTGCCTCATTTTCTTAACTGTAAAACGCGAGTTTACGTAGCTTTTCCCTATGGTTGTTGTGAGGATCAATTGAGAATATATTTGTAAAGCATTTAGCACAGTGTCTGGCACATAGTAGATGCTTGTTAAATACTTTTTCCTTCATTTCTGACCTATGGAGTAGTCATTGTTTTGGTGAGGGAAATCAATTTAGATCCCTACTAACTTCCTTTCTCCAACTACATCCTCTGTATTAATGTTTCTTGATAATCAATCAATAACTTATAATTGAGTACCTATTTTTATATACTTATTGAGTACTTACTGAATATTGAGTAGAATTTGTTGAGCCTCTAGATAATTATGGGAGTGACATAGGGAAAGTATTGATGTCAACTAGTATCCTTTATATTTGTAGTAATCTCAGGATGAAGGAGTTTGAAAACACAAGAACAACATACCCTAAACTTCAGGAAAAAAAGAATGCTTTGATTCTCAAATTTTATAGTTGACATTTAATATTCAATCACATAAACTTTGAGTATCAATTTCTTTTTGTAGTCAGAAAGTAATTTGATTGAATGCTTATTACTTCAAATTGTAGTTAGTGTTTCAGGGTTGAATCAAAGAAGCACAGACTCAGATAAGGGAGAATTGCAAAAGCCCTTCTCATTTGACAAACAGAGGAACAGAACCTTTCTCCCAAATGAAGTTCCTTTCTCATCTCTTTACTTTTCCAGACCCATCAAGTTCAACCTCATATCCATTTTGCTCCTTGACACTGTCACTGACAAGTGACTCATCAAGCTGGACTATTCATCAAGAGAATCTGAGTTCAAATCTTCCCTTAAATACTCATCATCCATGTGATCCTGAGAAAGTCACTGAATCTGTTTTACTGTTTTCTTATATCTAAAAGGAAGATGGTATCTATTTCAAAGAGTTGTTTTGTGGATCAAATAAGATAGGAGAGATAATATATTTAAACTCCAAAATACTATAAAATGCTAGCTATAAATATGGTATTTGTTTGCTTTTATGTGTTGTATTAGTTTTTGAAGTGATCTGGGACTGGGCTATAAGACTCATAAACCTGACTAGTATCTAGCCCTTATAATCAATGAAGTCTTTCCTAAGCCACCAAATAGGGACTGGCATAGGAGAAACTGCCTCTGTCAAATCAGATGGGAAACTTTCCAGCAACTTAAAATCTATGGGGCTTCCTGTAGCACTGAGAGGTTATGTTCCTTACGAAGGATCACACAGCTCTATGTGTCACAGTAGAACTTCATCCCTGGTTCCAAACCCAAATCCAAACCTAATATCTTCAACAAAACATCATTACTAGTCCTCTGAATAGACACTGGTGTGTTCAATGACCAGCAGACCCAACTATTGATTGATGATCTTTCTGCCTCTTCTGTCTTATGTCATTGCTTTCTTCCAACCCAAAGTGACATCATAGCTCTTCTTGATCTTTCCCATCACTACAAATCATTCAAGGTGAAGCTCACATCCTAATCCTTCCATAAATTCTATCCTGATTATTCCATTCTATAGGATTCTCTCACTTCTTGGTTATTTGGCAGCTTGACTGTTTGCATAACTGTGGGCATTTATCTCACCTGACAGTATTCTATTAGTATTTGTTTTATTTCCTCAATTAAACTCTCAGATTCAGATTGACAGAAAAGCTTTCTTCTATTTCTTTGTTTACTTCACAGTGCTCATAATAGTGCTTTCCAGTTAGTGTGTGTTTGGTAAATAACTTCGTTTATTGCTTGATTAGAGGTTCTTGTCTGATGGGGATTGGTGTGTATGTGTGTGTGTGTGTGTGTGTGTGTGTGAATGTTTGACTAGCTATTGGGAGGACGTCAAGAACAAGCATGATTCTATTCCAAATGGTTTTCTTTTCTGATTATTTTCTTCCCCCCTCCACCCCGAAAAGCCGGTCTCCATTTTACTTTACAAAGAAGGAAATTGGGTGTGCCTCGCTTATTACTAGGTACAGCAGGCTTAAGTTAAAGCAAATGCCGCTGAAGGGGCCAAGCACCACTTAATCTGCATACCAGTGTGTGGAAAAGACCAAGAGAAATTGCCTCTAATGATGTTTCCTTTCCTGCTTGTATTTAAAAGGGCAAAGCCATCATGGAGGTCACTCTTGACAAACCTATTTGTTTCCTCTTTCTCTGCATGTTTGTCTCTGCAATCAGGATTTGGTTTTGCCCTAATTTCCCTTCCTCACCGGTGTGCCCCCCTTACCCTTTTCCCTGTCTCCTCTTTTGCCTTTCTTTCTTTCCCTTCTCTTTGAAAACTCTAATGACTAGAATAAACTAAAATGTCAACATTTGCAATTCTGGAGCTTCATTTAAGCAATAAAAATAATAATTAAAAGGGTGAAACCTTAGAGAGATTTCTTCATTTTATATGGTTTGGGAGAGATGATACACATTTAAAAAAAAAGTCAGTAAAAGAATTAATTAGAAAGAGTCAAGGCTCAACAAACTGTGCAAGTTAATGAAGCAGAGAAGAAAATGTCATCTTTGAGACCCAGAGCTACGTTGGTTTGATAATATAGACTCCTGCCTCACTCTCCTACTCTCCTAACTAAACCTCTTTTAATCTCCTCTCTAAAAAATCAATGCTAATGACATGGATTTAGTAAGAAATGACAGCAGTATAATAGGGCAAGAGTTGCTCCTGTTTAATGATAACTTAGTTCCAATAGGAAGACTTCAGGTTTAATTGTGACAGCCTGCTTTCTTTGTGCCTGTTCCTGTTGGGGCACAAAGGAAGAAAAGACTTTTCTATTGTCTTACGTAGATGTCTTCTACTCTTGGTTTGTTTTTTAATGGAAGATGCTAGGTAGCTTTTGTGTAGTCACAGCTTAGCTGTTAACTTTGTAGTACCTCTTAATTTAGTGATCCTTCTCTAAAATCTATTTTGGGGAATTGTCTTCCGAGTTGACCTTGGTTTCTTTAGTAAATTGGGCTCCTGTAATGGATCTCCACCTCATCTCATACTACTCTCCTTTGCCCACTACATGATTCAGTTACTTAGGGGTCCTCCCTTGTTTGGCATCTTATCCTGGCCTTTCCTGCGTCTATGCATTTGCATACTTATTGTCCTTTATACCTGGAATGGACTCCTTTGCCTTTTATTTCAAGATCAAGTTCCTGTTGTTTCTTTTAGGATATCTTTCTTTATTTTCCTTCCATTCTCCAATCAAATATTCGTTTTTCCTCCTCCAGTCTCTCTTACTTCTCTGATATTTATCACCCAAGAATAATTCATTTCCTCCTTGAATATTCCATGTCTCCTTGATTGACTTCTCCTATACAATTATGCATAATCTAATTTGTTTTACACATATGTATGTTATAGATGTTACAAGTTACATTATATATGATATACATATTTAATGTATATAATGTGGGTATATAAATATAAAATATATACATACATACATATACATGTTCTTTCTCTGCTAGATTTTCATTCTCTTGAGAGACTATGCTGCTTATACCCTGTAGCTAGCACATAATATGGACTTAATATTTACTGAATTAGCTACACTGTGGTTTATATGTTCAAAGCAAAGTGTGACCATTATTTCCTGTTATGGTAGTGCCTTGCTTCAGTCTATACAATCTGATTCCATTAGTAGCCACATCACATGGTGGCATATTTTGACCTTCCAGGCAATAAACCCTGCTTCCCAGGTCTTTTTTCTTTTAAACATGACTCATGGTTCTCATTTTTCACTTTCTTATATTTGTACAATTGACAGTTTTAACTTAAATGCAAGCCTAATTAAGGTATGCAAGAACCTAATTCTTAATTATAGATACCAAAATGAGGAATTACTGACTGAAACACAGGACTTGTTTTGAATTGTGAGATCCATGAACTTTAAACATGTTTGTGGAAAATTAATCACATTCTTCTCTTTTCCTAGTTATTTTGAAATAAGCTTATAATTTTATGGAAACAAGTCATTTTTCTTTTAAAAAGTATTATTAAAATGCATGCAAATATTTAGAAACAGATTTCTCTTTTCTAAGGATGAAGGAACTGGATCGTAGATAATTGAAATTATTTGTTCAATTGACTGAAGACAACCATTGTTTTTAAATTATTCTTTCCATGGGCATTGTCTGGATATTGGTCATTATTCCTGATATATTTCACAAGTGGAAATGATTCAAATAGGATAAAATGAGAAACTAACAAGACTGATGTGGATGCATAGGAGGCTCATTGAACAACTAGAATTTTTAAATAGGAATTATAAAACACAGAACAAGAAAAATAATGGGACAGTTTTTAGGTAGCAGGACAATGTAAATATTCTATCAGGTGATATTAGAATTAAAAATGAGCTGATGATGGTGATAAATTCTATTTGAAGTTATATTAGGGAAAATATTTATCCTTGAGTGAGACAGAAGAAGAGATTAATATTCCTATTCCAAAAGGTCTAAAATTTCATTCCTTTATTACTGAACAAGTGAAAATTATTTCAGATTAAATTCCCCTTCCTTGAGAGAAGAAACAACAGTATTTGTAGGCTGGTGTTGTGTAGGGGAAGGAGCACTCCCTGAACCTGCTTTTAAGAAGACCTACTCTTAAGAGGGAAGCAGTAGAGGTTGTCCAGAGTAAATGAGATAATTTTAATGAATAATGATGATACACACAACTCATTACTTAGATACTTTTTGCTTTGTGTTTTTATTTCCATCTTTGGAGATGGAAAGGGAGAACATGATATGCTACTTCAATCAGTTCAAGTAACCATGCCCAAATGGACTTGGTTTTAAGGAACTGAAAGACCTGTCAGATGGTATTCCTAAGCTACATACTCTGATCTTTGTCTGAAAAATTAGAACAGAACAGGCAGTAGACAAGAGTAAAGGTCTTAATTTTTTTAAAAAGGAAGAAGATAGAATTCACTAACGATAGACTACTAAACAAGAATATAAGACCTGGTCCATGGTTGGGGTAGTAAAAATAGAAAGAATTCTGGAATGTCTCATTAAAAAGATGATTTAAGAGTTCTTGGAAGTAGTGGTTACCAAAAATAATCCTGGTTTCATGAAGATCAAGTCATTACCTGAATAACTTCATTCCCTGTCTTCATAGAGCAACTAGATTGACACATCAGGAAAATATATTATACTTTTCTGCAAAGCATTTCATAAAATCTCTCATGCTGTTCTTGTGTGCAGGATGGATAAACATGGACTAGATGACAGTAAAATTATGTGGATTTGGAACTAATTGAAAATATGGAACCAAAGAGTGAATATTAATAGGTCAGTGTCAACATGGATAAAAGATTCTTGGGATTTTGCCTTTGAAATGCTATTCAACAGTTTTATCAACAATGTGAACGGAAGTTAGGCACACATCACATTCTGTCTCAATACTATGCCTTTTCTCTGGCACTACATCAAGTCTGGAATGAAATCTCTCCTCACCTCTGTTTCTTGAAATTCCTGATATCTTTCAAGACTCAGCACAATTGCCACCAACTACATGAAGAAATAAAACCTTCCCAAAACCTCTCTCCTAAACGTTATTCATTTTCTAAGCATGTATATGTGCATGTGTGTATGCAAATAAATTGCATATAAAATATAAATCCAAATATGTTTATATATATTTATATGCTACATATTTTCTATATTATGCACAACTGCATAAGTAATTATAATACCCCCATCAGAATGTAAGCTCCTTGAGGGCAGGCACTCACACTTTTTTTCTTTGTATTCATATCATCTAATGAAATAGTTGGGACATTGTTGACACTTATTGATTATTATCTTTCTGATGAGACATTACAGAATTTCTTTCACTTTTTACTTTCCCACGTCACTTCCCAGGTCTGATATTCTAGCTCAGTAGTCTATAGTTGGTAGGTTCTATCTTCTTCCCTTTGAGGAAAATTTGGACATTTATTCTGCTCTCATGCCCATTCTGTTCTAATTTTTCAGAGAGAGAGAGAGAGAATAGAAAGAGACAAGAGACAGAAACAGAGAGAGAGAGAAAGAGAGAGAGAGAGAGAGAGAGAGAGAGAGAGAGAGAGAGAGAGAGATCATAACAAACTCTTTAGAAATCTCATCTGACAATTATTTCAGTCCCTTAAAACAAAGTCTCTTCTGGCCTGATCACTTGAACCAATTGACGCAGCATGCTATGTTCTCCCCTTCTTTGTTCAAAGATCATCCTCCTTGAAATCAGAAAAACAAAAATAAAATAAAAGAACAGTTGACTTAGTTGTGTTTGTCATCATCATTCATTATTATAATGCCCTTTACTCTGGATGATTTCTATTCCCTCTTAAAGGGAGATCTTCTTAACCCCAAGGTAGATCTTTTAAAAACAGTTTTAAAATTTAAAATTTTAATTTAAAATTTTTTAAAAAATTAAATTTTAGAATATAAAATTTTAAAGATCTTTTTTAGAAAGCTCACAAAATCTCAACTAGTTTGAAGTATGTGAAATTTAATCACCTCCTCTTGCCTTTTCTCTCTCCCTCTCACACTCTCCATTTTGCAGAGATAGACTGGGCAAAACAGAATCAAATTGTTGGGAGAATAGGCTGGGTGAGATTTTTGTCATTTGATGGCCATTTGTGGCTAAAGCTTATTAAAGAGACTGATATTGCTTACACATTGCCTGAGAGGAAAGCTACTAGAGTCTATTAATGAACTCTAACATCTATGGATGGAGAGTTTTAAGAGTTCCTAAGTATTTACATTTTGGACCCAGTTTTCTGGAAGGAAATATTTTTCTTAATAGAATGCTTCCTTGAGAAGAAAGAGAATGACTTCTGCCGCTGAGGGATTAAAGCTGTACTATGTAGGAGAAAGCAAGGAGAGATCTGGAAATTGCTACTTCTTTGCTCCTGTCATTATTACCTGGAGTTATTTGGACCTAAAAGTACCTTATATAAGTATATGAGAAATATTAAGGTAGTCTGGGGGAGAAAGATTGCTTGCTCAGTGCCTCATGAAGTATGTTTGCCTTCTGGAGTGAGTCTTAACCATGGCATAATAATACCACATGTCTCAGTATGATTATATCAGATTCTATGCTGGACAGTTGTCACAGAAGAAGAAAAATAAATTAGGGATCAATAGTTGTCTCATTTCTTGTCTCGTTTAACAACTTCACTTACAATGTTACATTATACCTTTTCTACCCTCTCCTATATCCCAGTTCTAGCAATATCCAGGGCTTTGCTAGAAGCCTCTGATGGTGCAGTAGAGAGAACACTGGGCCTAGGTCAGGAAGACCTGACTTCAAATTCCACTGTTGGCACTTGTTAACTATGGAACCCCAGGTAATTCACTCAACCTTAGTCTCACCAACTATAAAATAAGGATGTAACAACAACAATCTTGCAAGTCTGCTGTGAGGATCAAATGAGATATTATTTATACAGGGTTTAACACAGTGCATGATGTATATGAGTTCTTACACAGACAATTCTTGCTCTTCGTAAAATTCGCATTCTGGAAATTTGAAGTGTGTTTTCAAAAAACCCAATTGTGCAAACTTTACCATATAATATGTTACTCTTTCTCTTCTCACCCCTCCACTCAGTGCTCAGAGGCCTCCCACCAAGTACACCAAAATATAAAAGCCAAAAAATGTTTTCTTTAAAAAAATTCTGGGGAGGGTGGAGCCAAGATGGTGGAGTAGAAAGACTCACCTATGCTAGGTCCGAACCCACAGCCCATGGATTTCCTGTAAAAAGAACTCCTGACAAATTCTAGAACAGTGGAAGCTGCGCAGCAACACAGTGAAGGAGATTTCCGTGGCAGAGAGCCCTGAAAAACCGACCACAAAGGTACCCTGGATGGGAGCAGAGTCCTGCCCTGTGGAGTCCTGTCCTCCCCTCCCCCACCCCAGCCTCACCACACTGAGAGGAGCAAGCAGAGCCCAGCGGGCGTCAGGGACTTGAATCTCCGGTGGCCACGAAGGACCCTCCACCCACAGACACACAAGTCAGTGAGAGGGACGGGCTGAGAGGGGAGCGGGGTGTCTCTGGGAATCGGATACCCTGGGAAGCGGCCGCTGCGGCAGACGCTGAGGCAGCTCAGCCAGAGACTCCCAGAGCGGGCAAGAGCTCCACCCCAGCTCCACTACAAAGGATCTCTGTATAAACACCCTGAGGGAACTGAGCCTGAGAGGCGGCCCTGCCCCCACCTGAGAACCAGCAGATAAGCTCCCATTGAAGAGCAGTCAAGCCTGCCACCATAAGCCCTGAGGCTGGGGAGCAGCATTTGAATCTCAGACCCCAAGCACTAGCAGGCAGATCTAGGCCAGGGGGTGGAGAGGACTCTAAGAAATCAAGTAACTGGCTGGGAAAATGCCCAGAAAAGGGAAAAAAACTAAGACCATAGATGGTTATTTTCTTGAGAAGATCATTCCTCCATTTGTCTCTGACG
>JAQQSK010007713.1:0-13850 GCA_028658325.1 Potorous gilbertii | reverse complement strand
TGTTAGCTGTAGCAATTAGACAAGATAAAGAAATTGAAGGAATTAGAATAGGCAAAGAAAAAACTAAGTTATCACTGTTTGCAGATGATATGATGATATACTTAGAGAATCTCAGAGATTCAAGTAAAAAACTACTTGAAATAATGAACAACTTTGGCAGTTGCAGGTTACAAAATAAACCCACACAAATCTCCTGCATTTCTATATATTACTAAGAAAGTCCAACAGGAAGAGATAGAAAGAGAAATTCCATTTAAAGCCACAGTAGATATTATGAAATATCTGGGAGTCTACCTGCTAAAACAAACCCAGAGACTATATGAACACAATTACAAAACACTTTTTGGCACAAGTAAAGTCAGATCTAAGTAAGTGGAAAAACATCAGTTGCTTGTGGATAGGTCAAGCTAATATAATAAAAATGACAATTCTACCTAAATTAATTTATTTATTCAGTGCCATACCAAATCAAACTACCAGATAATTATTTACTAGAGCTAGAAAAAATGTCAAAATTCATCTGGAAGAACAGAACGTCCATAACATCAAGGGAACTAATGAAAAGAAATGCTAGGGAAGGTGGCCTAGCCCTACTAGAACTCAGATTGAATTATAAAGCAGCAATGATCAAAGCCACTTGGTACTGGCTAAGAAACAGAGGTGTATAACAGTGGAATTTGTTAGGTACTCAAGACAAAGTAGTCAATGAATATAGTAATGTACTGTTTATAAATCCAAGGACTCCAGCTTCTGGGATAAGAACTCGCTGTTTGACAAAACAGTGCTGAGAAAACTTGATAACAGTGTGGCGAAAACTGGGCATAGACAAATTCTTGACCCTATGCACAAGAACAAAGTCCAAGTGGAAACATGATCCAGGTATAAAGACTGATACTATAAACGAACTTGTGGAGCAAGGAATAGTGTATTTGTCAGATTTATGGAGAAGGGAAGAATTTTTGACTAAAGAGGAGATAGAAATCATTATGAAGCACAAAATGGATAATTTTGATGACATTAAACTGAAAAGTTTTTGCACAAACAAACCCAATGCAACCAAGATTAGGAGGGAAACAGAAAAGTGGGAAAGAATTTTTGCAACTAGTGTCTGTCATAAAGGCCTCATTTCTAAAATACATAGAGAACTCAGTCAAATGTACAAAAATATAAGTCATTCTCCAATTCATAAATGGTAAAACAATATGAACAGGCAAGTTTCAGAGGAAGAAATTAAAGTTATCTATAGCCATATGAAAAAATGCCCTAAATCACTATTGATTAGAGAAATACAAATCAAAACAACTCTGAGGGACCACATCACACCTATCAGATTGGCTAACATGACAAAACAGGAAGATGATAAATGTTGGAGAAGATATGAGAGAGTTGGAAAACTAATTCATTGTTGGTGGAGCTGTGAGCTGATCCAACCATTGTGGAGAGCAATTTGGAAGTATGCCCAAAGGACTACAAAAATGTGCATACCCTTTGACTCAGCAATACCACTTCTAGGGCTGTATCTCCAAGAGATCATAAAAATGAGAAAGGGTCCCATGTTTACAAAAATATTTATAGCAGCACTCTTTGTGGTGGCCAAAAACTGGAAATCAAGGTGATGCCCATCAATTGGGAAATGGCTGAATAAATTATGGTATATGAATGTAATGGAATACTATTACGCTATAAGAAATGATGAAAAGGAAAACTTCAGAGAGTCCTGGATCTGATCTGAGTGAAAGGAGCAGAACCAGGAGAACTTCTTACACAGCAACAATCACAGTGTGTAAGGATTTTTTCTGGCTTATTTAGTACTTTATTGTAATGCAAAGACTTAAAAAATTCCCAATGGTCTTTTAAGGCAAAATGCCTTCTACATCCAGAGAAAGAACTATGGAATTCAATTGGAGAATGTAGTAGATCATTTTCTTTTGTATTACATTTTGGTTTGTTATGTGATTTCTTTCATTCATTTTAATTCTTCTATACAACATGATTATGGTGAAAATGTATTTAATAAGAATGTACATGTAGAACCTATATAAAATTGTATGCCATTTCGGGGAGGAAGGGGAGATGCAGGGGGGATGCAAGGGGAGGGAGGGGAAAAAATCCTTGTTATGTGGTAGTGATTATAGAACACTGAAAATAAATAAAAGAAAAAAATTAAGTTAGGATGTGTCAAAACTGTATCACAGGAGCACAGTGTTGAATAACAAGATCAATAAGTTTCTTTTCTTCCTATATTTTACCATCTTCCAATAAGTGTTCTCAGTAAGAAACATACTGCCTTTAAGTAACCTCAAAACTATAATTATAAGGGCTAAACTTTGGATTCAATTCACTGAACTAAAGAAATAGAAGGTGAAAAAGAATCATTCATTTATCCAATGCAGTTACAGATTTGGCAGATGTTCTCTATTAACCTATCTCCCAGTATTGAACTCTTTATTGAACACTTCTTACTTTCCAAAACCTTTAACCCCTGGTCCCTTCACTCAGTTTCACTCTGAATACATGCCTAAATCCCAGAAATTAAGGTACTTTTTTTTAAACTAATATTTTATGGGGCAAAAAAATAAAGTATCCTGCTTCCTTTTATCTCATGAAAAGTAACAGAAAGTGCCTTAATTCTTCAAATCTTTTATGAAATTGAGAAATAATCTGAGAGGTTTCTCTCATGATTAAGCTTTGCCTGATATTGCTTATTGTTTAATTTTTCTGAATTACTACTTTCTATATATCTTAAGTCCTTTTCAATTATATTTCCATCCTGTGTGTAGTAGTATCAATATAATTTTTAGCTAGTTTGGCTAAGTTATCCTTGTACAATTCTTTCACCTTTTCTTTCATTTTTGTCAGCTCCTCACAATCATAATTTTTGCCTTTTTCTTAACTTCTAACTTGTCAACAACTAATGTGGAATCGAGAATGTAGCAGTACTCAGTAGACTGTATTTGTTAGAGTTTTAGTGCAACCTACACATGACCTTTCCTGATCTCCACAGTTGTCAGCATCCTCTACTAAAAATTATTTTGAATTTTCTTTATACATATTTTGTATGTCTTGTTCTTGGTGATTTTAGTGCAAAGAAAGAAAAAGGTAACGATGTGGGAAGAAAGAAGTGGGAAAGTATGATTCAGTACCAGAGAATGAGAGGCCAAGGACATATGGATTACACAGAAGGCTCATGCTTTGATATAATTTTTTAAAAATATATCTTTATTCTGAACTTAAACACCAAACAAAATGCTTATTTCTATAGTAGCAGAACAGAAAAAGAGAGGATTGAACATGATCTTACCTATGTTTGAAAATAAAATCATTTATGCCCCACTAGTTGTTTGATAGCTGTCCCTACTCAAATAATATCAAAATGAGATCACTATGTCGTGGTCAATGTACAGTGTGTCCAACTGGGGCTGATTAGACTAATATAAACTTGGAAAACCCTACCACACGTGAGGCAGACAGAATGATATTAATCTCTAGTATATTGTTTCTGTAAACTGTCTTACTCCATGTACTGTCTGTCTATCTATCTATCTATCTATCTATCTATCTTCCTATAGTTATTTAATTGAGTACCACACCATTAATTTTCTTATGAAATTTGCATAATTTAGGCTGACTTTCAGTTTTGATAATACTGAGTTATTACCTGGACACAAACTTCCTAGAGTCCCCACTATCACTGTATATACTCTGTAGCATTATTAAACCAGATACATATAAACCATTTGGTATTTTCAATTTTTCCCCACACTGGATAATTCGGAAAGTAGAATATCTAGTTTTATAATGTTTAGTTGTAGTCATGACAGCAGCACTATGGTTTTTCTGGTCAAGGATTATAGCCTAAGTGCCCCTTCTAATCCTGAAACAAAACCTTGGTAATTTCCATCAATCTAATGGACTTCATTAGTATGTTTAATATGACATTATGTTCTTGAGTAATAGCCCCACTCATCTGAAGACTTCAGTGGCAAAGGATGTAGGACAATGTTTCATTTGGTGCCTGACACCAAAGACAGTGCTTGTCTCTAGAGCCAAATCTCCTGGTCCCATTCAACAGGACATAGTCTAATCTGGCTGCATAAAATTCCCAGCTGAAAACTGGGTAAAAGATACTTTCCTCATTTAAAAAATGGTGTCTGGAGTCATAGAGGTGACAGAATATACCTCACTCTAATCCATTTTATCAACTAGTCATTAAATATAAATTTATCTGAGTGTCTGCTTTAATATCCTCTCTACCCTTTCTGGGACCAAAGGGCTAATTGTTGAGCCATAGGGATAAACTGCCATTGGTTGTCCTCCACTCATATCTGCTGAGAAACTACATGAGTCTACTACATACTTGAGAACATGAGAACTACATGAGAACTACATGCTTGTTGCAATGCACCCTCAATACCAAAATCTCTACAGAGCCACTCAAGTAAGTAGCAAAGTCACGCTTGATTTTGTTTTCCACCATATCACTAAGGATGAGGTGAGAATGCCTATTCAGGCTGAGGCATATCTCAAAACTATCACTGGAACATAGACATTGTTTCATATCAAGATCACTAAGTAGCCTCACACCATGAACCATCTATTTGATATCCACTGCCATAATAAGAGACAGGAAATTCATTTCCCCCTTTTTAAAAGGGAGGTATAAAGGCTCAATATTGGCTTTTTGAGGGAGGTGTTTTGATCTGTCTAGGAGATTGAGAGTACTCCTGATGACTATGGTATATTTTATTCCCTCCCCCCATTCATGTAAAAACAGTTTTTAATTTCTTTAAAATAAGTTTTGAGTTCTACATTCCATCCCTTCCTCCCATCCTTTCCCCCTCCCTGAGAAAGTAAGCAATCTGAAATCTGTTATACATGTGCAATCATGTAAACATATTTCCTTATTAGTCATTTTGTGGAAAAAATTTGGACAAATAGAAAGAGAGAAAAGAGAAAGAAAGATGGAGAAAGAAAGGAGAGAGAAGAATATTGTACTTCAATCTATATTCAGATGCCACCAGTTCTTTCTCTGGAGGTGGATAGCATTCATCATGAGACTTTTGAGATTGTCTTGGATCACTGCATTGCTGAGAATAGCCAAGTCATTCACAGTTGTTCATCATACAGTATTACTGCTACTGTGTACCCTGTTTTGCTTCTTCATTCTGCATAAGTTCATGTAAGATTTTCCAGGTTTTTCTGAAATTTTCCTGCTCATCATTTCTTATAGTACAATAGTACTCCATTACAATTATAGATCACATCTTGTTCAGGCATTCCCCAATTGATGGGCATCCCCTCAATTTCCAATTCTTAGCCACCACAAAGAGCTGCTATAAATATTTTTGTACAATAGATGGTTCTCCCTTCACCTTTTCATTTCTTGGGGATGCAGATCTAGAAGTGGTATTGCTGGGTCAAAGGATATGAAGCTTTAAAGCTCTTTGAGTCTAGTTCCAAATTGCTCTCCAGAGTGGTTGAATCAGTTCACAACTCCACCAATTAGCATTGGTTTCCCAGTTTTCCTGCATCCCCTCCAACATTTCTCATTTTCCTTGTCTGTCATATTAGCCAGTCTTATAGCTATGAGGTGGCACCTCAGAGTTGTTTTAATGTGTATTTCTCTAATCAATAGTGATTTAGAGCTTTTTTCTCACATCAATTTATAGCTTTGATTTCTTCATCTGAAAACTGCCTGTTCACATCCTTTACTATCAATTGGGGGATCAAATGATGTGTTTTCTAACATAAAAAAAATGCCTTGATTTCAAACCCAGAATTTCATAGAGAGTATCCTCTTTCTTTTTAAACTATCCATCAATAAGGGCACATTTTGTTCTATTAAAATGTAAACCTGCTCATGTAGTAAGCTCACTTACATCTAGCATTTTATCAAGTTAATCTGTGGTATCACTCATTATGGTTAAATCATATGCCAGAGCATTGGTTCTTCTGGCATACAATCTATGGTTGATCCCTATCCACATTAGTGGATGGATTGTCAGTTACAGGGTTAAGTTAAAAACTATGGAACTGATAGGCTTTCTAATTACTGAATTGATTTTCATGCTAGAAGTTTTACAGTTCTGGTAGAGTCTTTGTATTCCATTAATATTTAGATCCAGCCAGGCTACCCAATATAATCAATCATTTTTGTGTTTATCATCATCCAAGAGAGACTGTAGCTAGATATAGATATAGATATAGATATACACACATATATATCTATATCTTTGTAGTTGCAGTCTAGTGATATACTCTAGTATCTTTTCCAAGAAACCCCCAAATAAGATTATGAAGAGTTGGACATGACCTAAAAATGACTGAACACACACAGTCTCTCTTGGATGATGACAAATACATACACACATATACACACATATATATTCAGTCATTTTTTCAGTCATATCTGACTCATTGTGACTCCATTTAGGGTTTTCTTGGCAAAGGTACTAGAGTGGTTTGCTGTGTCTTAACCAGTTCACTTTACAATGAGGAACTGAGGCATCTAATAGGGTTAAGTGACTTGCCCAGGGTCACACAACTAGTGAGTTATTGAGACCACATTTAAACTCATGAAGATGAGTTTTCCTGACTCTAGGCCCAGCAGTCTATCCACTATGCCACCCAGCTCTGTGCATGTATGTGTGTGTGTGCGCGCATGTGTGCGCATTTGTATATGTGTATTTTTTTTCCACTGCAAATTTCAATTGACATGAAACCTATCTGGCATTTGCTGATGTGTCCATTCCTAGAGTTCTAATATCTATTATTTTTTTATTGGACCCAGACATAGATTTTAACCATGATTTTATCTAAAGATGTGGGTCTTCAGTTGCAGTGCAAATTTCGTTTATGTTTTTTGAAGAATAATATGATGTAGGAAAGCTGCCAGTCCTTTAGGACATAGTTATATTTGAATAAAATATTAAAAATAGTTTCTAAACCATGCCCTTCTGGATCTTTCTTTTTCCATATCCAATATCTAATGTCATCTGGTCTAGAAGTTTTACTATTCTTACACCTTAAGTGAGCCTATTTTTGAATAGGAGTAAATAGATCCTTGAATGGCTGTTAATGAAAATTATGTGAATAGAGGCACTGTGTCCAGATACTTCTTTAAAATATTTAAACAAATATGGAATACTGTTGTGCTATAAGAAATGATATGCAGGCAGATTTCAGGAAAACTTGTAAAGACTTACCTGAGCCAGTGCAAAGTGAAGTGAGCAGACCCACAACATTGTACACATATCAGCAACATTGTGAGATGATCAATTATGAACTTAGCTCTTCTTAGCAACACAATGATCTAAGACAATTCCAAAGGACTCATGATGGAAAATATTATTCACATCCAGAGAAACATTTGATGGAGTCTGAATGCAGATTGAAACATGCTATTTTCACTTTCTTTATTTTAATTTTTTATGGTTCTTTTCTGGGAGCCTACTTCTTTCACAACATGACAAATATTGAAATGTGTTTTACATGACTGCACATATATAACCTATATAAACTTGCTTATCATCTTAGGGAGGGGGTGGTAAGAGAGGAAGAAGAAAATTTGCATCTCAAAATTTTTTTAAAAAATGAATGTTAAAAACTCTCTTTGCATGTACTTGGAAAAACTAAAATACTATTTTTAAAAAGAAATAAAAATATTCACATAATATTGTGTTAGGAAATGGCACGCTAGTGAGATCTCATGTTATCTCCTTGAAAGGATAAGGGTGATTAGGGTAGCTAGGTGACACAGTAGATAAAGCACTGAATTTGGAATCAGGAAGATTTCTCTTTATGAATTCGAATCCAGCCTCAGACACTTATTAGCTGTGTGATCCTAGACTGTATGATTCCCGTTTGCTGCCTTAAGTCCTAATCTGTAAAATAAACTAGAAAAGAAAATGACAAACCACTCCAGTGTTTTCACCAAGAAAATTCCAAAATGGGGTCTTCAAGAGTCAGACGTGACAGAAATGATATAACAATAATGTAAGTGTTACTACTTCGATTAGTCCCTGAGACCAGCTGCTTTGTACCACATATAACATTTTCGGTTTAAAATATATCTGAGTATCACCATTTAACTACTGCTGCACTTTTTTGATAAAATTTGGTAAATGATTTTGAAAATTGTAAATTGATTCATCCTGAAAGTCAGACAGCTGTATAGAATTACATGGTATACTCTACTATTTAAAACGCTATTCTCAATATCTCTCTTTTAGTGTTTCTGCTACCTCAGTTGACAATATTTGAAGGCAACCCAAAGTTCTGGTTTTGTTGCTAATTATATGTTCTTGTTTCCTGAGGAAATCTTCCTTTCAATGCTAATTTTTAGTTCTCTGTCCAGCTGCTAAAGCAAACCTGAGGAGCAACTTATTTAGATTACTATCTACATCTTCAACAGGTCAGATTAGCTCTTGACTGTTGATCTGCATGACTGGAGAGCCTCATGAATAGAAATGGAGGGAGACGGAAGACACCTCATTGGCCCGATGAGGGACATACTAAACTTCCTTATTGGGCAAAGCCCTTCAACAGGTGTTGGAGCACAAAACAGTCCCTCGCTGGTGTTTCTTACATTCCTTATGGTGCAGAATATTAACTAATGTCTGGTACACCCGAAAGGGAGCCTTTGTCTATGGTATTTTCTCAAGTGCTTTGTTTAAGTCTATATGCCTTTTCTACAACTTAGGGAGGAAATTCCATATCTGATGTTTGAAATGTACAGCTAATATAGTCTACTTTATAGCTTTGTAAGCTAGCCTCTTCCTTGTTGGACACTATTAGTCAGGTAAAGTTTCCAATATTGAGGCTTTTTCTGCTTCTATCACTCTTTTCAATATTTACCTTAACCTGTTGATGTACTTAATAGTCCCTATTGACTAACCCTTTACTTTCCCTAAATCTGTCCCTAGTATTAGCTCTCACCATGTTTCTTAAAAAAGAAAAAGAAATAGAAATACTATCCCTATCACTGCCCCTATTGTCATCCTACATCTATCCTTAATTCTATAGCCCTATTTATCTCTTTGTAAGTCAGCTATAATCTTATCTGTGCCCTAGGCATAATATATATACATAGTCTATATGTAACACATTAAAAACAATAAAATCTAGAGGCAAGCTTAATGGTGATATTAAATAGCATGGTAAAACATTTCCATTGTCACTAAAATGCTCAAAGTACAGTTGAAGAAACAAAAAGTAGTAATCATTCTTATAGTCAGGATAAAAATGAATAATGAAAATTTGAAACAGACCAAATAAATAAATAAATATGCAAATGAATGCATGATTGAATGAGGTATACGGAACTGAAGAGAAAAAGTCCAACAACTTTCAGGATTACAAAAAATTAATGAAACTTTGGATATAATAATTGGAACATATTCTAAACAAAATAAAGGGAAATTTGACTAAATTGCATGTATATATACGTATATGTAATTATTATGTATACTTTAACAGATTCTCGGGTGTTTTGCGCATTTTGTAGATATTTAAAATGTGATTTTCCTATTACTGATTCTCGAATTTTACTATTATTAGCAGAAATGCTGATGATTTTTGAGGTTTAACTTTGCAGTCTGCAACTCTGCTGCTGGCTATTGCCTCAATTAACATCTTTGCTGAATTCCTAGGATGTTCCAACTACATACCATTGTATCTTCAACAAATAGGGATAGTCATCACCTGCTGACCTATTTTTATGCCTTTAATTTCTTTCTTTTGTCTTATTGCATGTTAACTCTATCTAGCATTTCCAAAACTATGTTTAACAGTAATAGAAAGAACAGTCATTGTTGCTTCACTCTTGTATTTTTCTGGAAAAGATTTTAATGTATATTCATTGCATGTGGTGCTTGTTTTTGGTTTTGGTCAGATGTTTTATATGAAAAAAGATCCCTTATGCCTATACTTTGTAGACTTGTTTTTATAGTATGACTGAGTATGGTGCTCTGTAAAGGGCTTTTTCTACATCTGTTGAGATGATCATGTAATTTTGGATATTTTCAATTGTACTATAATCAATTATTGATTTTTTTAACCTAATGTTGAATCATTCTCACATCTCTGGCATATATCCAACAGAGTTATAATAATCCATTTTTTAGACATATGGCTATAGCCTGTCTGACAAAATTTCATTAAAAATTTTTTAAATTGACATTCCTTATTAATACTGACCTATAGTTTTCCTTGTGTGTTTTGTCTTTCCCTGCTTTAAGTACTAGTACTATATTTGTCTCATAAAATGATTATTGTAGGGCATTTTCTTTCTTGATTTTGGAAATATGAATAATTATTTTTCCTTAAAAGTTTGATAGAATTCTCCTTTGAATCTATCAGTATTAGGAGATTTCTTTTTCTTCTTCCTTTGTGTCTAGTTCTATCTTATCTTCTGAGATTGGGTTGATTAAGATCTCTATCTGTTCATCTGTCAGTTTGAATATGTTATATTTTTGAAGACATTTCTCTATTTCCTGTGTGTCCTCAATTTTTGTAGCATATGACTGTGCATAATTGACTGATCATTCTTTTTATTCTTTTACTTTTTATTCAGGAAATTGTCTAGTTTTCAAGAGAATTTTTGTTTGTATATTTATTGTAGGCAGGGCTTACCTTATCTTATTCTTTTTTTAAATTATTATTATTTTATTTGTTTTTGGTGTTTTGCAATTACTTCCATATATCTTAGAATTTCTCCTCCCTCCCCCTCCTTCCCCACTCCCTCCCTAAGACAGCACACAATTTTATATAGGTTCTACACATACATTCCTATTAAATACATTTGTACCTTAGTCATGTTGCATGGAAGAATCAAAATGAATGGGAGAAATCACAAAACAAATCAAAACATAACACAAAAGAAAATGCTGATCATCGTTTTATTATTCTGCTTTGTTGCTATTTCATGTTGCTCATTTGCTATTTTATTGATTTGATCTTATGCTCTCTTATCTTTAATAAGATCAGCTAAAGTTTTGTGAATTTCATTAGTCCTCTCAAAGAAACATCATTTAGTTTTATTGATCCTTTCTATTTTTGTTTCTAATGTATATATTTCTCCTCTGATTTTTAATATATACCCTTTTGAGCTTATTTTAGGCTTATATATTTCTTAGCTTTCTAATTTCTAAAAGGGGTAGCTAGATGATACAGTGAATAGATGTCTGTTTTTTTAGTATTCTTTTTATAAGCAATAGATTGTGGGGTTTTATTTTTTTTTAACCAGTCTGTCACTCTTTTTTTGTTTTATTAGCTCTTTAAATCTATTTATATTTAAAGTTATGTTCTCTTCTACTTGTCTCTAATATTGTTTTTATTTGAAGTTATGAACTTTCACATTTAAATCTCATTCATTTGGTTTTACTCAGTAGGATGAACTTTCTCCTTTGAATTTTTCAGGTACACTATCATGGCCTTTCCTTTTCTTACCATGGCTGCCTCCTCACTAGTTCTGTCCTTCTTTTTTTTGGTAGACCAACTACTTTTAGGACATTTCAGTAGCATAATATAATTATTTACTACATATTCTCTATACCCTCTTGCTACTTATTTATTACTCTAGCTCTAAATCCTTGACAAAAAGATACCATACTCTTACTGGACAGAGCAGTCTATCTGAGTCAGAGTATATGAGTATGAATCCCAACTCTCCTATATAGTACCTGAATGACCTTGGACAATGGACTTAAGATAGGAAGGAGTGAATATACTCCAAGGCTCTGGTTGGTCTATTATCAGAGTGATTTTGGATTGCTAATATCTAAGGAGCTGAAATGAGTGGATGAATTGGTTGATGGTCAGAATTTAAACCTGAAGGAGTATGTACAAAAGATGAGAAAGTCAGAAAGAAGAGAATGTGAGAAGTTCAACTCTCTAGAGTCAAGATATTTCTTGAAAGTTTAGGTCTCTATAGTTCACAGACATGCATCTCCCAGGCAGCTAATGATGGTGTCCCTTGTGCTCCCAAATAAACCTCACTGCTTCCTGCTGAGGTGAAGCTCTGTACATGGATAATGCTTTCCTTATACATAAAAAAATACTGTTACAAAAGCAAGATGTAGTAATAAGATCTTTAACCTGTCGGATGTCAGAAGTTTCAGTCTACTAACAGCATAGTAACTGATAAATTTCTGGCTTCTCTAACAATTTTCTCTCTCAGAAGTGTAAAGAAGCAAAGAAGGGAACTGTTGTTCTGAACTTCGAATGACAAGCAAAAAATAACTGATTAGGCACACAGCGTTGGACAGAAAACTAGCATGACTTTGTCATCTTGTAATATTCTTAGAAGCAGGGGGAGAAATCACATATCATTGCCAGACATGGACACCAGCTATCTAGAAAAGCTTATTTCAAAATGTTCAGAGAAGAGATAAAACAATCCCATGGTCCAGGACTCTACACTTGAATACAGATGAAGAGGATGGGATGTTACAAGCAGTGAAATTCTAAATATACAATTTGAAATAATCACAATGAGTAAGGAATGTGAGAAGCAGCATATGGAGCTCTCTGATTTAAACACACATATAAACAAAATACAAAAGAAAGTAAAATAATCAAAGACAAATACAAAAGAATACTATCAGGAAGACAAGTTAAGAATAAATCCATGTTTTACAAAACAGCTAATGGCAGCATTCAGGGTTTTTTAAAGTTATATTCAGAGGAAAAGGAAAAGAATGGAACAGTTCAGTATTTCTAGACAGCATTAACTGATGACAGGGTAAACAGAGAAGGATGTCAATTTTACCAATGTCTTTCAGTGAAGGGAACAGTTTTCAAACTGAAAAGGGAGGACCAGATATGGGTAAGAGAGCAGAGAAGCCCAAGGTAAGTGTAGAAACAGAAAACTGTGAAGGCCTTATTACTGGCAACATTGCAACATAATAAGGGTACACATGAGATGAAAATGGAAAGATAGAAGAAGGAATAAGGGGAATGAGCATCACATAAGTCTCATTTTTATCAGAACTGGAGTATGGAGGGTTGAACACATGCACATACAAATGCACACAAAAAGAGTTTGGTGAGAAATAGATTAAGCCCATTAAGAAAATAGGCGGGAGGGGCTGGAGCCAAGATGGCAGAGTAGAAAGACTCACACATGCTAGCCCTGAACCCACAGCCCATAATTATCTATAAAAAGAACTCCCAACAAATTCTGGAGCAGTAGAAGCCAAGCAACAACGGGATGAAGGAGATTTCTGTTCCAGAGAGCCATGAAAAACCCATCCCAAAGGTCCCTGGTGCACCAGATGGGAGCGGAGCCCAGCCCTGCCCTGGCCATGCGGCACCGAGAGGAGCGAACCAATCAGAGCAGGCTTCAGGGACACAATCTCCAGCGGCTGCAAAGGTCCCTCCACCCACAGACACACAGGTCAGTGAGAGAGATGTCTGGACAGGCTGAGAGAGGAGTGGGGTGTCTCCATGACTCAGACCCCCTCTGGAGGCAGCGGCAGAGGCAATGGGTGGCCAGAGGCTCCCGAAGCAGGCAGGAGCTCAGCAGCAGCTCCATTACAGAAGGTCTCTGCATAAAGCCCCTGAGGGAACTGAGCCTGGGGGGCAGCCCTGCCCCCACCTGAGCACCAGAACTTAAGCTCACATTGAATAGCAGCCCCACCTGCTGCTGAAAGCCCTGAGGCTGGGGAGCAGCATTTGAATCTTAGACCCCAAGCATTAGCTGGGTGGATCTAAGCGGGGGTGGACAGGACTCTCAGAAGTCAAGTAACTGGCTGGGAAAATACCCAGAAAAGGGAAAAAAAATAAGACCATAGAAGGTTACTTTCTTGGTGAACAGATGTGTCCTACCTTCCTTTCTGATGAGAAGGAAC